>JBBPLV010000671.1:0-15519 GCA_038089975.1 Boletellus ananiceps | reverse complement strand
CGATTCCCATTCATGGTAGTTGGTCCGTGCGCATCACGGACAGGTATATAAACCCCAGTCGTCTAGCCTTGTACCCTAAGCTAGACTTACCTGGCAATCTACCCTCGTCCTTTCTTGCCCTTTGTACTCCTCGTCCACCAGCTAGGAAGTCCCTAGTCTGGAAGTACCCTCGTCGCTGTAGGAAGACCCTCAGCACCTCATACCCCTCGTCCCTATAGGAAGACCCTCAGGCTCACATCCCAGACCCCTCGTATCCTCCGTCCCTCAACTGCTAGGTCTTCGCTCATCCCTACCCGGGCCAAGCGTAACACACACTGGAAAGATTTGCTCTTCGAACTCTCCCCAAGCATCCCCCTTCTTCTTTGTAAAGAAAAAGGATGGTGGTCTTTGGCCCTGCCAAGACTACCACTACCTCAACAAGCACACCATCCGTGATGCCTACCCCCTTCCCCTCATCTCTGACCTTGTCAATAAACTCCAAGATGCCAAAGTCTTCACCAAGTTTGATGTATGATGGGGTTACAACAATGTCCATATCAAGGACAGACACCAGTGGAAAGCAGCCTTCATTATCCACAAAGGCCTCTTCGAACCCACAATAATGTTCTTTGGACTTACCAACTCCCCTGCCATGTTCAAATGCATCATGAATGACTTGTTCAGAGACCTCATCACTGAAGGATGGCTTGTCATCTACATGGATGATCTCCTCATCTTCTCTCCTGATGCCAAATCTCATGAGGAACGAACCAAGCATGTCCTTCAATGAATGCAAGAACTTGATCTCCACCTCAAAATCAAGAAATACAAGTTCACTACCTCCAAGGTCAAATATCTTGGAAAGATCATTAAACCTGGACAACTTGCTATGGACCCCATCAAACTTGCTAGAATTTCTGAATGGCCTGTTCCTCAGAAAGTCAAGGACATCTGCTCATTCCTTGGTTTTGCCAACTTTTATTGGCAATTCATTCCTGATTATTCCTCCCTTGCTTACCCTCTCATTGATATGACAAAGAAGAATCTTGCTTGGAATTGGACACCCCAGTGCCAAGATGCTTTCAATGCACTGAAATGTATCTTCCTCTCACAATCCGTCCTCCATCTCCCTGACCCCAATCACTCCTTTGCCATTGTCACTGATGCCTCCAAACATGCATCTAGCAGTGTCCTCCTTCAGACTGATGTCAATGGTGATTGGCATCCTTGCTCAACCTCTCTCAGTCATTCTCTTCTGCAGAACGAAACTATGATATCTATGACTAAGAACTCCTCACTGTCATCTGTGGTCTCAAATCATGGCAACACTACCTCCATGGATCCCCCTTTCCTGTCCAGGTCTTCAGGGATTACAAAAACCTCATGTTCTTTTGTCAGTCCCAAAAGCTTAACTGTTGCCAAGCTCACTGGCTCCTTGACCTTGCTGACTTTGATCTCAAAATGATCCACATCCCTGGGAAACTTCTCTCTGCTCCTGATGCCCTCTCCTACTGCCTTGACCTTCTGTCCACTAATGACTCTGACAACACTGACACCATCATGCTTCCCCCCTCCCTCTTTATCAATCTTATTGATGCTGAACTCTCTCACAAACTGGCCATCTCCTCCTCCTCCAATCTCCTCATTCTCAATTCCCTTCGTGCTCTTGATGGTGAGGTTCCCCTTAAATTCCACTCTCACCTCTCCAACTGGCACTTTGAGGCTGGTGTCCTCATCTATCAGGGTCATGTCTATATTCCTACTGACTCTGACCTCCGCTGCACTATCATTGCCTGTTCCCATGATCATCTATCTGCTGGACATCCTGGTTATCTTAAAACCCACCAGCTTGTCACTTTGGAATTCTAATGGCCTGGCCTTGTGTCACAATCTGTGTCCGCTCTGACCCACTCTGACATGTACGAGCCTTCCTGACCTCTTCTGATCCCATTCCTTCTGCCTCCACTTTGCCCTTTTGCTTCCACTATGCAGATTATGTTCTGACTCCAATCTGACTCGGATTCTGTCAGCCATCCTCTTTCATACTCTTTACTGTACCTTGTGCTTCCTCCTGTCATTGTTGTGTCTCTTGTCTGTTATGTACCATATGATACCTTCCTTTCTCCTTTCATCCTTACCTCCAAATATGTATTTAAACTATGGTTCTGAGGGCTTATCCCTCAGTCTGAATATCAACTTCAATTCCCCTTCTTCACTCTGTTCCTCAGTCCTTCCAGATTCCACCTCTAGTCTCCTTCTCCTTTGTTTGTCAACCTCCAACCCTCAGAGGACTGAGAGTGCACAAGGGTACAGCATGCCACTCTGCATTGCTGAGACTGATGTCCTCCCTCTGATCGTTCTGACCATTTCGGACACCTCTGACCCTGCTTGCCCCCCTCATCCCTGTCACTGTCACCTCTGACTGATCTGGAGTGGAGCAGAGTTGAATGGGTCCTGACACCTTGCCCAATTCATACAACAATATGTCATCAGTTGCTCTATTTGTCAGCAGAATAAGGTTAACACCCACCTGACAACACCCCTCCTTGTACCTGTCCCTTCCCACTACTCCTGCCCCTTCCAGCAGGTCTCCTGTGACCTGATCACTGGCCTCCCCTCCTCCTCTGGCTTTGATGCTCTCCTGGTCATGGTTGACCATGGCCTTACTAAGGGGGTAATTCTCTGCCCCACCAAGCAAACTATAACCACTAAGGGAATTGCTGCCCTCTTTTTCCACAAGGTCTACATCCAATTTGGGCTGTATGACAAGATTATCTCAGATCAAGGTCCTCAATTTGCTTCCGCCTTTGCAAAAGAACTTAGAAACCTCCTCAGATATTCCCTGTCTCTCTCCACTGCCTATCACCCCCAATCTGATGGTGAAACAGAGCGTGTGAATCAAGAGGTTGAGATGTACCTTTGGATCTTTTGCCAAGAGAATCTATCCTCATGGTCCGAGATGATATCCCATGCTGAATTTGCCCACAATCACCACCCTCACTCCATCACAAGGAAGTCCCTATTCTTTCTCATGATGGGCTTTGATCCCTACCCACTTCCCACCATTATCTCTGATACTTCCATTCTTGCAGTAGAAGTATGCCTCAAGCTTCTCTCCACAGCATGAGATGAAACCCTTGCTGCCCATGCCCTTGCCCAACAGGTCATGAAATCCCGCTCCTCTCAAAGATTCAAACCATTCACCAAAGGAGACAAGGTCTGGCTCGAAGCCAGAAACCTCAAACAACACATCGCTTCCCCAAAACTTGCTCCAAAATGTGAAGGACCCTTCACTATCACCGATGTCCTATCCCTGATCACATACAAATTATGTCTTCCGAAGACATGGAAGATTCATAACGTATTCCATGCTTCTCTTCTAACTCCCTACCATGAGAATGACGTCCATGGGAAGAACTTCCTGAAACCTCCACTTGACCTCATTTCAGGAGAAGAAGAATATGAAGTAGAATGGATCTTATGCTACCAAGGTTCGTCAACAAACTGGCAATTCCTTGTCCACTGGAAAGGCTATACACCTGAGGACGACTCCTGGGAACCTGAGTGGAACCTTAAACATTCCAAGTCTGCTCTCATCGAGTGTAAAAATCTTCATCCATCTGTGTTCTCCTGCTAAGTCTCTTCATCCTCGACCACCACCATCACCTACCATGTCTGATGTTCCTCTCACTCACCATGTATTCACCCACCTCATCTGCCCCACTCCTGACCCTGACAACAACTCTTGTCTCCTCATGTCCCTAATGCTGCAAGATGTTGGCCTTGCCATTATCTTAGACCCCAGACTCCAGGAAGGTTCTCCCCTCAATGCTTTGTATCTCACTTACATGTACAATGAGTCCCTTGGCAACTATGTCCAATACTTCTTGTGAGCCACTGACATGGGTGTGGCCAGAACCTTCCTCCCTGGAATGCTGAAGCCCACACTTTAGCCCCACTAGACCCCACACCTCCCAGTGATTCTTCCCCATCTCCACCTGATCTCCCTTCCCCTCATCCCCTCAATATTCCTTTGTCCATACTCGCCACCACTCTTCATTGCCCCACACCCCTTCATCACACAGAAACTTTTATAGACCCTATAGGAACCACCAGTCCCACTACCCACCATGTCACATTTGATGCTCCCCCATCTGCTTTGTCATCCCTCTCACACCTGAGGAGGAAGATGCTCTTGACCAGGCAGAGGCCATGATTATCCCACATCAATCCCTGGCATTCCCTCAACCCATCCTTGCTGCCATGAACAATGTTTCCAATGTGGATATCTGGGGCATATACAAGTCTACTGCCTATTTTACCAATGCCCATCATGCTTGGTCTTCCACCCCAGTCATCTACAATCCCACTGTCCGCTTCATCACATCACCCCTCCCCATTCTATCACATCATCTTCTCCATGTTCAAGTAGGTCTTTCAGATGACCCTCATCTGCTTCTTCATCATCTGCTGCATCCAACCAAGCAACCACAGAGTGGCCTTCTACCTGGTCCTCTAATGATGACCCTATTCCTGTCTTTCCCCCTATCCCCATGGTCATGGCTGCCCCAAACCTTGATTCCAACATTGCCCATATCATCTGTGCAGGACAGACACTTATGTCCCATGAGGCTCATGCTCTAGCCCAACAAGGATCCACAGGTTATCTTGCACCCTTCTCTGATGGAGATGTGATTCCTGATGACGATGGAGATGATGTATTTGACAACAGTGTGTACACCAACATGACAGGTTCTCCAGGTCCCTCTTCTCATGACTTTTAGTTTAAACTGGTAGTTTCAACACTACTAAGGGAGTAATGTTATGATTACCCCCTTTTCTTTCCTCTTTCCTCCTTTTCCTACTGTTGCTGCTCACATATTCCTTATTACTTCATTGTCTGACCAACTGGACTCTTTGTCATTTTCCTTTAGTCCTTGTCTGATCCAACTCAGACTTCCTTTTCCTTTTCCAATGCTCTTGTCATTACAGCTTACATTCTCATCCAATCCAACTCAGACATCTCATTGTCTCTCCTCTCCTTCTTCCTTATATGGTAGCTGGTCTGTGCACCCCTTGGATAGGTATATAAACCCTCATTGTCTAGCCATGTGCCCTTAAGCTAGACTTACCTGGCATACCTTAGCCAATCTACTGCTTTGGTCTTTCACTCCTCACCCACCAGCAAGAATCTCTTCTTGACTGGAAGTCCCTTGGTCACTGCAGGAAGACCCTCCAGATAAATGCCCCCTTTGTTCCAAAGGTATTCAGCCCTTCATCCCAGTCCTCTATCTGCTAGGTCTATACTTGTCCCTACCTGGGCCAAGTGTAACATATGTTCCTGAGCCTGCCTGTCATGACCTGGTTTATTCTGTTCACAATTCACCAGTGGGTGGACACACCAGCTTTTTCTGTTTGTTACACCTGTTGTAGTATGATTACTGGTGGCTGGATCCTGCTACATTTGTGTGAAAATATCTTGCTGGATATGCTACTTGTCAAGCCAATAAGGTGATCTCCTGTTCCAAATCCATCAATGTAAAAGGAGTGGCCAATCTCTTTTTCCAAAGAGTATTCTCTTGATTTGGACTTCATTACCACTACATATCAGGCAGGGGCCTACAATTTGCATCAGCCTTTGCATAAGAGCTCTCCTGCATACTAGAACATAACCTTGCCCTCTCCACCACATACCACACACAAGTGGATGGAGAAACTGAACAGGTAAACCAAGAATTGGAAACATACCTCAAGATCTTCTGCCAAGGAAACACTTCCATACAGGCAGATCTCCTCTCTATGGCAAAATTCACACATAACTCTATAGTACACTCTGTTATCAAGCAAATCCATTTCTTGTTCATGATGGGCTACAAACACAGAGCATACCCAGTCATCAGAAAAACATTCCTCCCTGCACTCAAATAGAGACTGACTCTTTTGACCAAGGCTAGGGAAGAAGCACAGTATGCTCATCAAGTAGCCCAACAATTGATGTATGAGTGTGTTCACATGTCCTTTAAACCCTAGAAGATAGGAGACAGGGTCTGGCTTGACAACAAAAATCTCAAACTCTATTATCCCTCTAGGAAACTCGTCCCTTGAAGAGAGAGACCTTTCAAATTAGAACAGGTTATCTCTCCAATAACCTACCATCTAAGGCTTCCTCTTACCTGGCAAATCCATCCTGTTTTTCATGCCTCTCTTCTCTCCTCCTATTAAGAGACTGTAGAACATGGACCCAATTTCATCAATCTGCTATCAGATCAAATTGATGGAGAAGAGCAGTACAAAGTGGTGTAGATCTTGGGCTACAGGATCACTAGAGCTCAAAGGCAGTATGTGGTGTCCTGGAAGGGATATTCCATAGTAGAAAATACTTGGAAACCTGAATACAATCTAGGAAATTCTCATAAGCCACTAATAGAATATAAGGTCTCACATCCCAAGGATTTTCCTCCAATCTGATGAAGAAGATTGATCTAGGTTGTGATCCTTCCCTATAAGAAAGTAGTATGATATGCCTTCCCTTTCTAACCCTATGTTCAACCTTCTTATCTTTTACTTCTCTTTTGTTTTTCTTCTCCTATTTTTAGCTCTCTTATGCCTCTGGGACACCCATTGCCACTTGTTTAACAAGTGGATGGACATCCAGTACACCATCAGCCCTCTTCCCATTCACCACCACAACCCCCCTCCTCCTATCACCTAGATGGATGAAGTGACCCAGGATACCCAGCCATCTGTATGACCAGAGCCTGGATGGTTTCTGCATCTTGCTGTGTCATTCCTTGACAGCAGCAACAGAGCAGGACAGTGGAAAGGAAATGTTTCAGGCTAGTGAACCCCTCTTAATTTCTTTGTATCATCACCATTTTATCTTTCCTCTCAGAAGTGTATGCAAGGAGACTTCTCCTATCCACACTTGACAACCCTCCATTCCACCTCAATCACCTTCTGGAATTTGATTTATCAACCTTTATCTTCAATCTTCCTGATAATCCAGTGATAGTCTTAGTATTGGAAAACCTCCCCCTTTATTGCTTCTCTCCCTCATTCAGTCTATCTCCTATTGTTATGACAACAGCTAGCTTCCTTAACCAAGGACAAGTGGATGCATTACCTGGCTGTACCCTCTGCTTGCCCCATGAGGGATCCAATGGGCCCATGACAAGACATCAGAAGAAGCTTGACTGGAACCCAGGTACAACATCTTCCTATCCAGGCTGTTAACTTCACAACTCTCAGATCCTCTTTGCCACAACATCCCTTTATCCCCAAACTACCAGTCACTCCTCCTTCTGACACTGATGAGTAATAGTAAGTGGGTGTGAATTGAAGGGTGGGCAATATGTTTGACACAGAGGTTTTGTAGGTCAGGGCTAGGATGAAGGGTTTATCCTTAATGACTCTCCAAGTGAGTGATGAGCAATCTAAGATAGGAAGAAGCAGTCTGGACAAGTTCTGGACTAAAGCAAAGTACAGAAAGGTAAGCAGAAGTATAGGAAGTAGTAGGAAGCATAGAAGTCAATGAGTACAATACTTGAAGATGATGAGGAATGTAGTCAGACAAGTTCTGATGAGGGCAAGCAACAATAAACAAATATAGAAAGCTAAGATGGTATTTGTCATGCCTAGTGTCACAACCCGTGTCAGCTCCAGCCCCTATCTCCGTTCCTATCTCTGTTCCGACTCTGTATGTACCTCCGGACTCCGTTTCTCCTACCTCCGATCTTATCTTATCTCTGTATATACATTCTTGTATCTCTGTTAGGATTAGTCCCGCTCTTAGACTTTGCCTGTGGCTGTGTACGCAGCACCGGCATTCTCCTACCCAGAAGCACCGCTCTGGAGTAGTTTCCCTTCCGTCTCTGACTTACTCATCCCGTTACAGCCTCCGTTACTAATCCGCTTCGGACTCCGTATATATACTCTGTACTTACCTCTTGTACACTTAGTCTGAATATCAACTATAGCCATCCTCTCTACTTCTCTCTTCAGTCCACCTCCGTCAGATTCCGTCTCCGACATCTCCTCCTCCTCCGTTCGACCTCCAACCTCAGAGGACTGAGAGCGTGCAAGGGTACAGCGTGCCACCCCACATCGCTGAGACCAACGTCCTCGACACCTCCGGCCTTCCGGACCCCTCTCGTCACTCTCGACCTTTCGTCCGCACCTCCGACTGACCGGAGCGAAGCGGAGAAGAATGCGCTCTAACACCTAGGACAATGCTTTATAGTCTGGGCATACCCAAGAATGTCAACTTGTTGCTAAGCTAGTGACAGGAAGGTCAAGTCTAAATAAAGGTATAGTGCATCATCTTGTTGTATGAACAGTGCAGTAAGTATAGAATGAGTCTATAAGGAGTGAAAGAGATATAGGATCAAAGTATAGGAAGTGAAAGGTTGGTCCAACAACTGTCAGACCAGAAGGTAAGGTACAGGAGCAAAATAAAATATTAGAACAAAAAGTATAAACCAAGTATATGCTCAGAAGGTCCAAGGAATGCCTACATGTTATGCTGGGTGTACCTTGAGTAGATCAACTAGGACTGACCAATAGGCAGGATGCTCACAAAGAGGTACAACTCAGCCTGAAGGGAACAAGGAGCTATATGGTCAAAGACTGGACTAGAGATGAAGGATCAGAACTCAAAAGAGGACTTGGACTGAGGAGTGACTCAAGGTTACACTAGATTGTACAGATCAAGAATGCAGTACATGAGTAGTGTCTAAAGCTTATATAGCTAAGCCAGGTGCACACAGACCATATATCATGAAAGGGAGGAGCAAAAAAAAGGCTATAAACAGAGTCCAAGTTGAATCAGATGAGAGCATAATCAGCATGACAAGGGTTATCTAAAGGGGAACAATAGATGCCTCAAGATCATTTGTGATGAGGAGAATGTGAAGGTAATGGTAAAGGAACAGACCAGAGATGCAGGAATGAGTAGGTGAAGATAGGAAAAAGGAGTAGTCATGGCTGAAGGAAAGAAACTGTAACATTACCCCCTTTGCATGCTTGAGCTCCAGGCTTGAGAACCTCAAGGTCCAGTTGACAACATAGGAGGGCTAGCAAAGATGCCAGTGGCCTGTTCAGGAGTGTAATGTTCAAATGGACAGTCATCAAGGAGATGACCAATCTGATTGCAGCATCCACAGGTATGGGCAGGGCAAAAGTGGGGTCTGTGTCCCCATCATTGACAAAAGCTACATTGGGTAGTAAAGCAGTAGTGAGAGGGATGGCCAGGAGCAGCAATGTGACAGGAGGGGCAGTGATAGTCAGGGTAGTCATCTCAATAATGACCCAAAAGATGACAATGAAAGCATTGGATGGTAGAGGAGGTGGGTCAATGACGTACAGGGGATGCAATGGTCTGGACAGTAGATGAGAGAACCTGTTGTCCATTGGAGAGACAGATGAGCTAGATCTGAGCCCAATTTAAAGCAAGAGCAGATTAGTTGAGAGCATACTCATCAGATGAGTCAGAGGGGACATCTCCAGAGAAAGGAGTAGAGGGGACAGAGAAGAGACAAGTGAAAAGGGGAGGTGGCAAAGGAGGAGCAGGAATGGACAACAGAGCAAGGTGAAGAGTAGATAATGAGGAGAGGTAATGATCCTGAGCATCCAGAGGCATGGATAGGAAAATATGACAAAAAGTGGGATATAAAATATGAGGGTCAAGACACTCAACATAGACATGGAAACTGTGAATATGAAGGATAGTCAAGATACAGTCAGGAAGACAATTGATCAACAGTCAGAGAGGGAGACTGAAGTTGGCAGGTAGATCAGAAAGGGTGGACTGAAAATGGAACAATTGAACTTTAGAAATATCATGGAAGTGGCACACAAGTTCCTGTGTGACCTTGTCCTGTTCAAACAATAAGTCACTTTCAAGGGTGTGGACAAGGATGGGATTTGTGAGGATACCAATATAGAGCATGTTGATAGAAGAAGCAGGAAGAAAGATAGGCCACACAGGCTGTGAATATAAGGAGGAAGCAACAGAGATGCCCAAGAGCAAAGAAGATGAAGTAGGAGAAGGGACAGAGAATGTAGCAGGCATAGCAAGGGGAGAAGGGTGTTAACAAAGATGGTGAGATAAAAGAAAGTGGGGATGAAGGACATCAAAACTATCATAGGGAGTGAGTTCTTTTATAATGTGAGAGGATAGACTTGGCATGACAGAGATTGCCCTCAGGTTTCCATGTATTTTCTGATGCTGAGTAACCTTTCCATGTGGTCAGGTCCTGGTAGTGGCCAGGAGAGCCCTTGTGTGTGAAGATGCCATCTACTTTGTATTCTTCCTCACCTTCTATGATGTCAGGGAGTGGTGAAGAGAATGACAGACCATGTACTTCAGTGGAGTGGAAGGACAATAAGAGGGTGGCATGGAAAACATCATGTATTTTCCATGTGAATGGGAGTCATAAGTGGTAGGTGAGCAGAGATAACACCTGAGAGATTTCAAATGGGCCTAGATGCTTCTGAGTGAGCTTCCAAGAGGGATAAGGAATGTGGAGATGAGTGGCCTCCATCCATACCTTATCTCCAACCTTCCAGGAGGAGAACTTTCAAGAAGCATGTTATGTCATCAGACAATGGGCCAAATCATGTGCTGCTAAAGTTTCCTTGCAGGATTCCTCAAGGAGGATGAGGTGGGAGGAGAGAGTGGGAATAAATGTCTTTCCAAGGGGAGGATAAGCTCATGGTTCATATCCAAGTATAAGAGAGAAGGGAGAGACTTTAGTCAAGAAGTGAGGAGAAGAGTTATGGTGAAACTCAGTGGTCATGAGGAATGAGGACTAGGAATATGGTTGGTTTGCACAGAAAATACGAAGATATGTTTTGACTTCCTGATTGGTATATTTGGTTTCGCTGTCCATTTGGGAGTGATAGACAGTAAAGAGGTGAACATTGTAATGGAGGAGACAAGTGAGTTCTTGAGCAAACACAGAGGCAGACTGTGGGCTGCAATAGAGATAATAGAATTGTGGAGACCAAACCATTTGAACACATGATGGAAAAAGAGTTGGACTACCCCCACAGTATTGATACTTTTAGTGCAAGGAATGAGTAGCACCCCCTTTGTAAGCCCATGGTTGACCACAACCAGCAAGGAACCAAACCTGGAGAAGACAGGAAGGTCAGTGATAAGGTCCATAGAGAGTTGGCAGAATGGTAGTGATGTGGAAGAGGGGATAGGAGTAAGGGGGGGAATGGTGGGGTGAGTGTTCACCTTGGATTGCTGGCAAAGGACATAATCCAGGATGAAGTTCTTAATGAACATGGAGAGACCCAGCCACCAAAAGTCATGTTCAACCAGAGCTTTAGTGTGAAAGAAACCCATATGGCTGGTGGTGGAGGAGCCATGGAGAGCATGGCGGAGAGAAGAATGAGAGACAGGGGGAACATACATCTAATGGTGAAAGAAGAGGTGTCTGTTATCAAGAGACCAGTCAGAGAGAGCTGAGCATAGAAAGAGAGGGGAACCATCCTGGAGACTTTGGATGGCATGAAGGATGAGAGGGTCCAATGAGGAGGATGACCATATGGTGTTGGTGAGGGCAAGGTCGAGTGCAGCAATGACTTGGGAGTCAGGGAGAATGGGGGAGGATATATTATCCAGAGAAGTATCAATGAGATCCTTTTACAACAAGGTGTCAGCAGGAGCCATATGAGTACCCAGAGTGACCTCCCAGATGAGATCAAAGTCCTGGAGGAAGAGGGACCAGTGGGCTTGGCAATAGGACAATTTGCAAGGGTCCTTGAAATATGAGAGATTCTTGTGGTCAGTGAGAATGGTGATGGGATGTGATGTTTCAAGGAGATACTGTTGCCATTCCAAATCCTGAAGAGTGAGGATAACAGCCAACAACTCCCAGTTGTAAATATCATAGTTATGCTCTACCAGGCTGAAGGTCTTGGAGAAGTAAGCACAAGGATGGATGTCACCATTGAAATCAGATTGGAGGAGGACAGCGCCAGCAGCAAGGAGGGAAGCATCAGTCATGATGGAAAATGGGCAAGAGACATTGGGGAAGGCAAGGATGGATGTAGAAGAGAAACAAGCTTTCAGGGTGTCAAAAGCATGCTGTTGGAGGGGGGTCCAGAGCCAAGGCTCATCTTTTCAAGTGAGGAGAGTGAGAGAGGCAACAAGGTCCAAGAAGCTGGGGATAAACTTGTGATAAAAATTAGCAAAGCTAAGGAAGGAGCAAACCCCCTTGAGGAGAGGGGTTTCCATTCCTGAATCACAAAGAGCTTGATGGTGTTACACAGGGCGTACCTCGAGTATGTAGACTAGGACTGACCTAAGGGCAGGACACTCACTTACAAAGAGGTACAACTCAGCCCAGAGGGAACTAAAGAACTATATGGTCATAAGACTGGACTAGAGACAAAGGATGAGGACTCAAAGAGAACTTGGACTGAGGGATGACTCAAGGTTATGCTATATTGTGCAGAACAAGAATGGGGTACATGGTGGATAGCTAAGGTTTATATAGTCAGGTAAACTGTGCACAGACCATGTATCATATCAAGAAAGAACAAAAGGAATACCAAAACAGAGTTCAAGTTGAATCAGGCAGGAATGTAAGTATCATGACTACAAGGGGATGACACATACTTTGAGAATGTTCCAGAGGAGAAGAACATGTATATGTGTATAGAGAAGAAGGCCTGGGACACAGGAATGGGTAGGGCAAAGACAAGATAGAAGAAGAATATGTTGGTAGAGGAACGAAATCATAACAGGTGGAGTCCATCTGGATGTGGCCCTGTCCAATGATGAGCCCTAAATACTCCATGGTCTTGACATCAAAGGAACATTTGGAGATCTTCAAAGAGAGATTATGTTCACAGAGTTGGAGAAGTACTCATTTCATTCTTGCATAGTGTAACTCAATGTTGTCCTTGGTGTGAATGCCAATATCATCCGTGTAGATCTTTAGCCATCATTCAGCAATCATGTCAGCAAAGATATGGTTCATGAAAGCTTGGAATGTAGGAGGTGTGTTGTTGAAGTCAAAGAACATGACAGTGGGCTCAAAAAGTCTCAAGGGAGTGATGAATGTAGCTTTCCATTGGTCCTCCTCTCATAAGTGAATGTTGTTATAACCCCAGCAGACATCAAACTTGGTGAGCAAAGTTGAATCCCTTATATCATTGATGAGTTCCAAAATGAGGGGGAGTGGGTAAGCATTGTGGATGGTATGCAAGTTTAAGTAGCAATAGTCCTGGCATGGATAAAGAGTACCATCTTTTTTAGGTACAAGGAAGAATGGGGATGCCTGGGGAGATTTTGAGGGAATGATATGGCCAGTCTTCAGGTTCTCTTTGATGAAAGTTTGACAGGCTTCATGTTCTGCAGGATTGAGAGGGTAGATTTTAGCAATCTTGGAAACAAAGGTTGGTTTAAGATCAATAGTATGATTTGAGGAATGATGAGGGGGAAGAACACTGAACATCTTTTTGGAGAAGATGCCTGTGAATTCTTTACACCAAGAGGGAATGTCCTGTTCCTTTGGTTTCTCTGACTGAATGAGTTGGATCAAGAGGGTGATTTTGCCAAGGTGTTGTGGGTATGGGTCTGCCTTGTTGTCCTTCCAAGGCAGACTCTCATGAAGAGGTACCACAGCATCCTGGAGAGTGAGGATATTGGCAGCCCAGTTGACTGAAGGGTTCATTTTCTTTAGCTGGGGCATTCCAAGGATGATATGGGCAGAACCAAGAGAGGTGATGAGGAGGGTTACCTTATCTGGGACATTGGGGAAGATAGCATTGACAGTGATGGACCATTTGATTGTCTCTTGATGGTTTTGAGTACCATTGATGTTATAGGCAATGAGAGGTTGGGGGAGATGGCAAATGGCTGAGTGGAGCTTGGGGACAAGAGAAGTATCTATGAAGTTACTGGTGGCACTGCTATCAATAAGGACAGTGTTGTTGATGCTTTGGAATCCTGCTTGTAGATGGACTGGGAGACACATGGTTCATTCATTGGCAAGTCCTACTAGTACAACAGATATGTCTAGGGAAGAGGACATTGTGACAATTTCCCTTAATGAAAACCCAAGGAGCTCTCCTCCAGGATGTCATCACAACAGAGTTTGAGAGTCTGTAGGATCTCTCCTTCATCTTTCTTGGCAGTGCAAAGACTATTGACATAGGTTTCTAGGACAGAAGAGGTCTTTGCTTGTGAAGTGGGAGGTGTAGCTGTGGTGATGGGAGAGACTGAGGAGGTAACAGGGAAGGTGGAGCTTGCTTGGATTCACTGGGGGTTACAGAAGGGGTTGGTCAAGGATCAGGTCTGAGGGGTCTGGAAAATGAAGGTACAGCATTGTTGGGTGTTATGGCCCTTCTTTTGACAACAAAGGCAGAGGCCTTCTTTGAAATGTTGAGTGCACTCATCAGGGGTGGGCTTGGAGATGTGGATTGTGTCCACATTCATAGCATTTGGATCAGGGATAGAGGAGTGGTTGGAAAAGGTTGAGGTGGTCCTGTGCTCCATTTGATGGTGGCAGTGCAAGCTTTCTGAGTGTGGAAGGTCTTGGCTTTTTCAAGCCAGTCTGAGATGGTGGTGGGGATGGTGGTCATCAAGAGGATCATGATGGCAATCTGTTGATTGAGTCTATGTCATGACTGTGACAAGTCTGACCCACTCTGATGTGTGTAAGCTTTCTCCAACATCCTCTGCCCTCACTATGCATCTCTCTCCCTCTTTCATGCAGAACCTATCTACCTCCACCTCTGACTTGGATCCTGTCAGCTGTCCAGACCCTTTACTATACCTTGCGCTCCATCCTTCATACCTTGTGCTTTGTCCTGTCTTTCTGTCAACATCCTGTCTTGTGTCTGTCATGTACCATATGATATCCTCTCCTCCTCCATTAGTACCCTCCTTCTGAGTATTGAAGCTATGGTCACTGAGGGCTTATCCCTCAGTTCAAATATCAATTAAGTTCCCTCCTCACTCACTCCCTCTGTCTCTCTGTTGGATTCCAACTCTGACTTCCTGTTCCCTCTTCTACTGTCCTTCTGCTTTTGGGCCAGTTGGACCTCTGCCCCTCTGCTGTCCCTCTGCCTTCAGGCCAGTTGGACCTTTGCTCCTCTGTCCTCCGAAGTTTGAGGACTGTCATATCCCAACTCCACTCCAGTCCTCTGGACCATGTCCACTCGAACTCTGGTTCATTTCTATCTTAGACACTTTCTGTACAGTATTGGACTCCTGTCTTGTTTCTCCTTTTGTCTCTCCATTTCTCTTATCTCCATTTAGTCTAGCTCTGCTTGTAGATTTTGCCTGCGGGCTGTGTTCTCTATGTGAAGCACAGTTCTGGAGTACTTTCACTTGCATGCTGGCTTACTGATCTTTGACTTACCAATTGTACATATCTCCATTAGTAATACACCTCCGCACTCCATATATAAACTCAGTACTCCTTGCTGTAACTCCTTAGTTTGAATATCAGCTTAGTTTCCCCTTTCCTACTCCTCAGTTCATCTGTTGGATTCTGTCTCCAACACTCTGATCCTCCA
>JBBPLV010000670.1:0-15526 GCA_038089975.1 Boletellus ananiceps | reverse complement strand
GCACGGGCGTCGCCACCGGGGTCTTGCCCGAGCCGTTCGAGCGCGTCGCACCGTACCTTACACGTGTGGTGCTTGGCCCGTTATTTTCAGTGCCGTACTTGGCGGAGGTGAGCATGCCCGTCGACGGTCCAGGTGTGGCGATGGCAGAGAAGGAGACGGGGAAGGAGATGGGGACGTCTCGAAAGAGTGAAATCATCGCAGTGGGATCTCGATGCAGGTCGTGCGGAAAGGAAGGTCGTCTGGTATGTAGTCGTTGCAAGGGTGCGCGGTACTGCTCCGCGGAGTGTCAGCATGCAGACTGGAAGAGGGCCCACAGGAAGGATTGTAGCCCGTGTACCCTCGCTGAGGCGCACCATGGGTCGGATCTGGCGTAGGGAAGCGTACTTGGCGAGGAGAAACATGAATGACCTGTGCTTGAATGCAGTTGGACTGTCCATTACGACCAAACAAGTACAAGCTACGCTCGGCCGAACGTTCGGCATCATAATCAATAGGCTTATATTAGCCATTTAGTACATACATCAGCCTGTACTATACGTTGGGACCAGAGATCTAACCTAGACCATGCACCTTACCTTCGCCACTGAGCGTTCGCCTCTCCCGCACCATCCCTTTCACCCCGCAACAAATGTGTACTCGTGGGCAGCGATGTACTCAATACACAGTCGCCATTCATCCCAACTGCCTCATCTTGGCCCGGGTAGCCAATGCGATTGTATCACGTTGTCCTAGTCTCATCGTTATTTCTCCCAGGAAATTCGGAGACTGATAGCAGCGCCTTCGCGTCCCCTCTCCTACATTTCGATATATCCAGTCCTTGTCTTGTCTTGGTCTGTCTGATCGGCGACACCCAAGTCGCTCTGGCCACCGGTCTCCCTTGTCCGGCCCGGGGTTCATGGCTCAAGTGCATCTAACCGTGGACAGGCGGTGCTGGTTACAATGTGACTTCCGGGGTTCGTGCGGCCGTACCTGTCACCATTAACCTCGTCTGCGGCCCTTTGGGCCATTCCGGCACCCTTTGCACTCTCACCAACCCAACAGGCCTCTCATCAGCCCTCCTCTATCGTCGGTGCATCGTTTCGAGGTATCTCTAAATCTCTTCTCAGCCGATTTCGCGCCTTCTCGGAGCGCCACGTACTTGCGTTCATCGCGAGCGCCTCATCACCTCGTCGCATCGCGCCTGCCCCACTCAGCTACGTGGGTATGCTCACCGTCCTCCGCTCTTGCGTCTTTTGTCTGATCCTTTTATTTCATACCTACTTCATTGTCGTCAAGCTCTCGTCTCTCAACCCGTTGTATTCCAGCCCCCACGAGCAACTGCTGTCACCCTCCACTCCGGTGGACCCTATCAATATCTTTCCGCCCGTCATCCGTTTCAGCGTCTTCAAAATTGGATCACTTCACCTCCTTCATCTCTTCCCTAGACTCCAGACATGAGACAATGCAAGCAAGGGCGGCTGATGTGGCCAATAGTGTGTTCTCATGTGCCATCAGGCATGGTGAACTCTAGTTGGCTGTCGAGCTCCTGGAGCAAGGTCGAGGAATTCTGTGGAATCAGCTCGCGCGCCTCGACATCTCGCTGGCTGCATTGGAGGGTCAAGATGACCAAGTACGCGATCTTGGGAGAAAGTTCACACAGTTGAGTGCAGGTCTCAGGAAACACGCACAAGGTAAAGGTGCGGGTCAGTACTGGCGGGTCCAGGAGGAGTGGAAATCCGTGGTGGGCAAAATCCGCTGTTTCGATGGGTTCTCTCGCTTCGTCTTACCTGCTCGCTTCAACGAACTTCAGCAAGCCGCCGAGGACGGACCGGTCATCATCGCGAATGTGAGCAAATACGATTGCGATGCTATCATTGTTCTTCATACCGTTCCTCGACTCGAGCCTACTTCCATTTATCAACATGACACGTTCTCGTTCACAGTGGATGATACCAACGAGGTGCGCCGCACGACACCTTGGATACGTGGCGCACTGCATGGCTTCTCCGATGACGATGGCTACACGACCGGTCGGTGTCGGCGACTCAGGGAAGAGCGTTCTGTCCTGGATCTGCTGCGACCCGTTAGTGACCACGATGAGCGCCACTGTGACCGGCATGGTCCAGCAATCCGTAAATTTATTTCAAGGACCCGGGGTCGCGCACCATTGCCGGCTTGGTACAGCCGTCCGCTCTTGTCATCCTGTCACTGTACTGGATGCGACCGAATTTTGAACCGTTGTAGGCCCCTGGTCAGCGACCAGACCCCGGGCTGTTACATGGTCGCTAGCTTTAGCAGCCGGTGTTGACGGCGCTGACATTGGATTTCGATCTTGGGTGGGATTGCGTTGAGCGCATTATGGTTGCATCTAACAGAAGGGTACAGTACGATGCTTGGCTTTTTACGTGTTGCGAGTCTAGACTCGCAGGGCATCATATTACGTCATATTACCAATCCTGTGGATTACCCCACGACCCCACGATATAAGCTGGCCTGATGTGTACAGTTCCTTTCGAGACGCCCTCGAGAAAGATCGTAACTCATCTGCTGGTGTCGTCGTCTTTCCTCTAGTAAGCGTTATAATACAGTAGCCTCGACCATGTTTAGGAGCGACTCACGATTTCCTAGGTATCATGTCTCATCTGTTATTTTGGCCGACCATCACCTATTTCTATCCTGTCGGAAACACATCTGCTGTCTGTTTGACCGAAAATTTATCTCCAGAGGCTAAGGCAGAGATTTTACTCCTCGCGTGTGGGGATCCGCGTCATATCTTGTATACCGTCTATGCCAACGGATCCAGCACTTCGCGTACGCGTCGCTTTTCCCAACTTTTTTCTTCCTTGGGCCTGACGACAAGACTAGGTTCGCAGGCGCTTGATGTCACTTGTTGCGACGTGGACGTTGCTGTGCTTGGTGAGGCTCATTTACTTCTTTACTTCTTCGTCCCTTTCCTGTTCGCTGATCCACCGTAGCGCGCAATGCGTTGTTGTTCACGTTTCTCGCGGACGGTGGCGTTCAGGACAAGTTGGACAAATTATGGAACCTTTTCTATAACATGTTCGTCGACCGGCGCACGCTCTCGATGCTGTTCGAACAGTGTCGCAAGCTCATCCCTTTGGCGGAGAGCACAGAGACGTGGAGAGCCGGTCCATATGGCCACTTTCTTACCACGTGCGACGCATCGACCCTCGCGCAGTTGCGCCGTGTCTGGACCGCATACCTCGACATGGCTAGCTTCTCCCCCAAGCAAACCAGAAAGTTTGAACAGCACTTCAGGGACGGTATGAAGGACATGTTTCGCAGGGTAGATGGAGGGACCACGACCGCAGCTCGCTCTGCTGGTCCCCTCGCGCTACACGTACACCCGGTCGTCATACGCCATTTCAGCGTCTATTGGTCCTCTGGCGTCGTCGACGCTGACGGTGCACAGGGGGCCAACAAAAACAAGCGCCAGGGACAGAAGCAACCCTCAGCCTTGACCACCAACCCTACCTTTGCATTCTCCATCGACGGGGACAAGTTCTCCGTGCACTACGGGACCGACCCACTCTGTTCCTTCCATCTCGCGGAGGCGTTCGCCTCGGGCAAGTATCCCCGCCCCCGCGATCATATCCCTGTGCACGAGCTCGTATGTGTCGCCAAGAACCAGTTTTCGCGCTGGTGCACATCTGTGAGCGAGTACCTACAGCGCACCAACGCTTCGTCGCCCGCATTCGTCATCCGAATGTATGCCGGCGATGCGTTGCTGCTTTGTCAGGCGCTCAAGTACTGTCAAACGACGCGATCCCCGGTCACGCCCTACAATGTCGCTGCGTGGCAGCTGTCCACGATCACGCTCGATGACCACTACTACGGGCGTAACGCGCGCTCCCCAGCGCCACTGTCATTCAACGTGATTGACACATCCAACATCCTCGATCATGTCGGATTGGTCAACATCTTGGTAGTTGCTGCCCCCCTGTTACAAAGAACGCCCTCAGCGACGCTGTACACAGAAGCGCTTCTCAGGGCAGGCGACGATCCCTCGCAGGCCATCCTGGAACACATCTGTGGCGACCTCCCCACCATGGCCCTTCTCCTGGGCGTCATCCCTTCGACATTCGTCTCTCAATTCACGACGCGGTCCAACGTGCACGAAATCTTCACAACGAGCGACGGCGCAAAGCAGCATTACGAGCGGCTGGCCTGGAAGGCGATCGAGCCCGAAGGACCCACCGCACACCAGCAGCGACTGTGTTTTGAGCCAAAAGACCTCGCCGTCTTTCTCTTCCGCGTCTATCGCCACATGTTCGCCGACGAGGACACCATGTCGTCCCTCCGCTTCTTCTCCCTCTCGTCGCCTGCCAGCATGGTCCGAACACTCCGGCTGTCCGGCGTGCTGCATTATAACCGCCGCTCCTTTGCACTCCTCGCGCAACTCGCCCAGACGAGGGTAAAGACCGACTGGCAGTGCGCGATGGATCAGTTCGAGGACCTGGTGTTGGCTGACAGAAGCCTGATGATGGGGCAGCACGCGTACCAAGAATTGTGTTGCCAATTGCACCTCCTCGGCGTGTACACCGCCTCGTGGATAACCAACCCTGCGCTCCCCTGGATGCTCGGCCTCAGCGTCCCGGGGCTCTTTCGCGGCTGGACCAAGTCGCGCATCCCGCAGAGCGTCACGCTCGTGCTCATAGTCCCCCGGGAGGCCATCGCACGTCTCGAGCTCGACTTTAGGGACGTCGGCACCCCGACGCTGCAGTGCGACATGGAGGACGGGCCGCGCGAGGCCTGGTTCGCCGTCACCTCGGCCACGTTTGGGACGTTGCGCGTCTCTGGCACGGGGGAGAACCGAGTAGGCGTCGTCGCCGAGGGCGACTCTGGTGCCAACACGGGCGCAAACACGAATGCAGGCGCGTCTGCGATGCGGCCATTGTCGCGCACGGGAGCACCGTTGATCATCACGTTCTCAATCATGTCGAGGTTCCTCATGGACTTTGCGCGGAACCCGCATGCGACGATCGGGTTGATATTGCGCCCGACGATGGGGGTGTGTACCAAGTTTGCGGACAAGCTAGGGTTTAACTTGACGGTGTATAGGACGCCGCTAGTCGACGCAGAGCGTGTGTTCGTGCTGGCACGACGTCCCGTGGTGGGCACGAGCACGCCCACTGTGGTCGGAACTGGCCACTTGCAGGAAAACATAGGTGGAACCGAGCAAGCTGCTAGCGGTCCAGATACGCCTCAAAAGGCGTCCACGGATGTAGTACACGTGCAAATGGACGACACAGCATCTTCTGTGCAGTCCTTCACCACACGCATCGACGTCACAGATCCCAGCGCGCGAGCATCCCTTGCGGACGTGAAGACGATCCCTAGTATCAGCTCCAGCACTGGCTCGCCTCGGAGTCTCGGTGTATGCGTGAGGATAGGGACACACACTTGTACAGTTCGGTTTCCACTCCCTGTCGATGTAACGCGTGCAAGATTGCGTGTTGCTAGACGATCCTCGTATATTGAGGTACGTCGTGCATGTTTGCAAGCATGATAACGACGTAGGATCTTAACGCTCTGTTCTTTGCCCCTGTCTAGGTCGTAGCGCCTCTTGCTTCCTTCGATGTCCGACCACAGCGTGGTCTTTTGAACCGGCTGATATGCTTTTCCCAGGACTCCTACGACAATGATGTTCCAACACTGGGCGCCATCCACCGCGTTAACCTTGATCAGTGCCCCGAGTTTAAGCTCCCGAAAAACTTGCCAGCGCTCAACTGGTGCGACACGCACACCACCCTCATGTTTTCGTCGCTGGAGGGACAGTGTGTGCTCCGCGCCAACAACTCGAGTGCCGCCCTGGATGTGCTCGCGCACGTCAAACAAACATTGTACCTCTTGCTACGTACCGCGGCGGGTCTTGCCAACCCCGATGGCAAGAAATCCTTTGAAAGAGTGTTTGGGCTGTTTGACACATCGCGCAAGACGACGTACCTCTATATTGTTGTCTCGCATATGCGCCTGGATGTCGGTTCGCACACGGTCATCGCAGACGCGTTCGTGACACCGGACACACCAGCCGTGCGGTCCGCGCTGAGCGTCGTGATGCATGACGCGTTCGCGTCGGCGTCAGCGTCCACTTCCACGTCTGCAAGCGATCGAGATCGTCGTGGCTGGCCACAGAATCCAGCGATTCGGTACATTAGCACCGACGCAGACGAGGCCGCAGCATGGTTCCACCTCCTCCCGCGTCTCACGGAACGGTGTCGCACGTGGTCGCACGCGACGACGTGCGCCCATCGTGTACCATCGGGACAGCGCCCGCTCGACATGGTCCTGTCCGGGGATGATGGTGCCCCTGGGGCTGCTAGCCGCGGTGCGTGGGAGGGGGGCCGGAGCCCGCTGTGCAACTGTGGCGCGGGCGTCGCCACCGGGATCTTGCCCAAGCCCTTCGAACGCGTCGCGCCATTCCTTACACGCGCGGCACTGAGCCCATTATTTTCAGTGCCGTACTTGGCGGAGGTGAGTATCCCCGCGGACGGTCCAGCAGGGACCATTGCGGAGAAGGAGATGTGGACGGAGACGGAGATGAGGAAAGGCACGTCTCAAAGGAGCCAAACCGCCGCCATGGGATCTCGATGCCGGTCGTGTGGAAAGGAGGGCGGCCTGGTATGCAGTCGGTGCAAGGGGGCGCGATACTGTTCCGAGAAGTGTCAGCGTGCAGACTGGAAGGCTCACAAGAAGGATTGTACCCCGTGAACTGCCGCTGAGGCACACCATGGGTTGGATTTGGCGCAGGGGAGCGTGCTTGGTTAGCAGAACATGTAATTTGAAACGTGAATGATGGTTGCTTGAGCGCGTATTCGTGTGGTATAGTTTGAGAGAGACAAGTTGTTCAGCCTCGAAATCAGAGCAAGGTTGAGGTGCTGTCGGCCCGAACGGCCCGGCTACCACCTTGAGACACATCCAGTACATTGGCGTCTACACTGTCGACCTCGACGTCCAAACAAACATCTGATTTACATCTAGCCCGTGTCCGTACCCACATCCCCTCCTTTCTCTAACCACTTCAGTCATCATTACTGCAAAGAACGATGAAGCCTAGTGACGACCACCGGACAATGTGGGCTTTGCGCTCTCGTGCCCAAAACTGCATCACCATCCGATGACCGTGTCGGTACCGGTGCACAAATACAGCGCTTCCCAAGACAGAATGCAATCGCGAACGTTGTGGTGTGGCGTGCAGCATCGCCGGTAACGGACCCCTCCACTTGGACCACGCCCTGGTCCTGCCAGCGTACGGCCCTCGCAGTGCACGTTCTGGGGGCTGTCCACGCGTACGCCCACGTGGTGACTTGGATTGCGCTGGTGACTGTTTGGCGCGTGTATCAAGGAGGCCATGAGACTGTCTAAGGGCCCTCGATGAAGAGTGAAAAAAAAAAGTTATCAACCATGGCGGGGGCCTTGACATCAGAATGAATTGGTAACTCACAAGCTCGCGCTGTTGCACCCTCCCGAAGGAAGGTGCAATCGTGCGTCATCGCTCAGGGCCCAGTGCTGGCTAGAACCAATAACGTCCTTAGCGAACCATCGGGAGAAAGGAAGTGCGGGCAAACAAAGAAAGAAGAAAGGACACTGAACGTACATCAGTGGTGGTGGCGTATGAGTAGTGCAGCCGAAACGGCATTGCTGCCGATAACGAAATACATTCAATATCGGGAGCTGGCGAGTCAAGCCATCAGGAAAAAAAATCCAAGAGTTTAGCACCTTGCCCGCCTACTGTACACGTGCGCAGCAAGAGTGCAAAAGAGGATAGGGTTCTACTTACCGCTCTGCGCTCCATGTTGAATATCGCGAGCTCGAGCCGAAGTCGCCAAAGTGCCTCGAGGAATTTTGGAGTGAGCGATTCATTGTCCCTGGTGTTTGCTTGCGGTACTGAAGGGGATGGAGTGCCCGTGGGTGGACCCTCAGTGAGCCCTGAACTGGTTTGCTTTAGAGGAAAAAAAATTAGAGGTCCAGTGGCCATTCTTTGCGAGTATACATACCGGAGACTCGCGTGTAGCATTAGCAGTTGGTGTGTGTGTGGCAGAACATTCGGACTGGATCTGAATTGACTCTTGTGGGGGCATGCGGGCGGTTAGCCACGGAGGGGAAAAGAGAGACAGGAGTCGTGAGCCACACCGCCCTCCATCGATCTACTTATGCCCAGAAAATCGGGAAAGGCGATATTACGAGGGCAGGAACAGCAGGGGTTGCTCCATGCCGAGCAACCTTATCTTTGCCTTGTCCTGTGCCGAGTCAGCCGGACAGAAGCAATTGAAGAATGCCGAGATGCAGGGATCAGGCCGAGCCATGCCACGTCAACTGCAACGAATCGGGCCACGAACCAAGTGCATTGATTGCCGGACGACATGGGGACGACTGGCAAGCAACTGGATATCAACATTGCTTTCGGCATGCGACTTAGAACACGAAGTAACTGTCGTAATATGAGTCTACAAGTCTCAGGGACAAATTACAACAACCAACGAAACATCCATGGACAGTACCAGTATCAAATGTCTATGAGATTGAGTTAGTATCAGAATCGTCAAGTGGATGATAGCCAAAATATGGATCAGAAGTGTCGCAATGTGGAGCACGCCCTTGTACGAGGTATTCTCCTTGAAGAAATTCAAACCATACGGTATGCAAGCATCACAATCCAAAGTATATGAGCATACTCACCTCGCACACGCGCCCCACAGCAGTTCACAGAACGACGAGCGTTCGTAAAGTGGAAAAAATAAATAATCACGAAGGTCGTAACCCACGTCGAGCGAGAGTAAGCCCCATTGAGTTGAAGGCATCCAGGAAAGAGATGCCAGCCACCGCATACCTATATCTATGAGCAACGAGGAGCAACTGTCCGTCCAGCGACCCAGACGACAAACATGCTCATATCTTTGCATGAGTACGCTTCCACAGGGTCTCGGACTTCGAGATTGCGGCAGAGTGGGCAAACTGACTGTCCTCGAACGAAAACGGAGTCCAGTCTCGATATTTGCCCGACCTATCTCGCCTCCCTCAGCGAGTTTGCAGCTGGGTGCTTTCCGTTCCGGGCGAGAAGGGATCACTCTGTGTCTCCGGGGACTTTCCCCACAGCAGAAATGCGAAAGCGAGGGCTTCCTGTGCGTGTGCTGCGACGGCGATGCTTCATACGACGCGGGCGATAGAAAGGAAAAAGAAAACAATAAACAAGCGGCTTTACAACTGGCCTAATATCAGCTCCGATTCAAATCGCTAACCGCGTACTCACTCGTACGCGACGATGAACTCTTCGGACGGAGGACAAGAGACCAAGGCAAAGGCAAAGATCAGCTTTGTGCACTCGCCCATGATATCGTTGAGTCGACCACCACCCGGTGCGTCACTCTGAACGTTCGGTCCCAAGACCGCCCACTGACTGGTTACAATGTGTGATGCAGGGAACGTGCCCGACAAGGTGGATGAGATGTGTTTCACGTATTCCTCTCAGACCGCCCGGGGACGGTCCCAGAGCCATGAACCCAGAACACACAGCATATGCCTTCGTAAAGTCTACCCACACGAAGTTAGCGACTACCTGCTCGGAAAGGGATGGCGAACGGAGCAGACGAAGAACATTCCCCTTCCCCCGGAAGGTCAGCCCGTGAGCGAGCACTACTCCGATGAACCCAATGCGCCCTTGAGGCCAGGGGAAGATGAGACACGATACTGGGAGGAGGGGTGGTATCTCTGGACGACTTCCTCCAACAAGAACGCCGCAGACAAACTACTACTCATGTCGCGAAATCTCCAATCTCAGGACCGTTATCTTCAAGACAGACTTCGCAGGGAGAAAGAGGAGCAGGACGAACAACTGCAGATAGATCGCCGCCGGCGAATCAGAGTCGAACTGGATGGCATGCTGAGCTCTGTACCACCTCCAGACGACTTACAGTACCATTGGTACGTATATGCACTTCGTATCCTTTCATCAGTTGCTCATGGTAATACAGGCAGTATTCTTCTCTCACGCAAATCCCGACATCCCTCCGCCCCATCTTCGACCCGATACGCAGGCTTCTCGCTCCCACTGCCAAAGTGTTGGACATTTTTCGGCGAAGCTTTGAATCGGGATCACAACAAGAGTTTTCACGCCGAGTGCTGGAGAAGACACGTTCACCAGAACCATTCATCCTAGGTCGTCGGCTTTGTAAGAAGGCATGGGAGATGATATCTGGGCCACCAGATGCTAAGCCCGACATATAGTTAGTAGGCCCATACCCTGATCCATTTTGTAGGTTTATACTGCACGTCTCCGATAAACATCATGATAGTTGTTTAATGACTTGAGTGACAGGCAAGTAACGGGCCTTGGGCATGACGCCCACTAGCGTTTACTTGCTGGGAAGTACAAGAGGTCACCGATGCACCTAATGTACAGTCGCCATTCGTCCCAACTACCTCATTTTGGTGGCCGATGCGGTTGTATCGCACTGCCCTGGTCTCATTGTTACTTTCTCCCAGGAACTCGGAGACTGATAATAGCGCCTTCGCGTCCCTTCTCCTACATTTCGGTATATCCAGTGCTTGTCTTGTCTTGGCCTGTTTGATGACGCCCAAGTTGCGCTGGCCACCGTTCTCGCTTGTCCGGGTTCCCGGCTTAAGTGCATCTAACCATCCAGATGTGGACACTTGAAGCGGTGCTGGTTACAATGTGACTTCCAGGGTTCGTGCGGCCGTACCTGTCACCAGTAACCTCGTCTGCGGCCCTTTGAGCCATTCCGGCACCCTTTGCACTCTCACTAACCCAACAGGTCTCTCACCAGCCCTCCTCTATCGCCAATGTATCGTTTTTGACGTATCCCTAAATATCTTCTCAGCCGATTTCGTGCTTTCTCTGAGCGCCGCATACTTGCGTTCATCGCGAGCGCCTCGTCGCCTCGCCCCCACTCAGCCACGTGAGTATGCCCACCGTCCTCCGCTCTTGTGCTTCGCCGTGTTCTTTGTCTAATCCTTCTATTTTACTCCTACTTCATTGCCGTCAGGTTCTCGTCTCTTAACCCGTTGTATTCTAGCCCTCACGCGCAACTGCTGTCACCCTCCACTCCGGTGGACCCTATCAATATCTTTCTGCCCGTCATCCGTTTCCTCCAGCGTTTTCCTGACTTGCCTTGGTCTCGTCCTGTCCTCTTCCCTTAGCCCCGTCCTCAGATAATTGTAGTTTCCTCCCTTGCCGCTCCGCCCCGGCTCCTGTTTTCTCACATATTCGGCAATCGGCAAACCGTATCCCGCCCGATTCCACGATTCCGTTTACTGCTTTCATAGACCATCTCCATCCCGCGTCTTACCGCTCTCTGCTCTTCACCGCTCCTTCAGTTTCAACCGTTTCCGGTCCTGCGCCTATTTGTCTCTGTGCATTGTTTTGGTCTGTTCTCTGTGGGTCATCTGAATCTCGCTACAGTATCGATCTCACGCCTACTCTTCCTGTTCTCATGCTAGTCTCGTCTCGGCCCTCCTCTCCTCGATTCTATCTCTGTCTGCTCTTGTGCCCATTTGGTCTCCGCTGTGGTCTACTTTGTTTCCTGTGAGCTATACAGATCAAGTATCTTTCAGTATCGACCTCTTATTTGCTCCTTTTTTCCATGCTGTCCTGCGCTAGCACTGCCCTCTCTTCGTTCCTGATTATCTCTTCCGCGCACTATCTGCCAGTTTTTTCCCTGTCCGTGGTCGCCTCCGAGCCTTGATTGCCATATCTGCAATCTGATTCTTCCTTCCATCTGCCTGTTCGCCGTCCTGCCAGTTTCTCGATCTCTGACCTATCTCGTCGCGCCTCCATATTCAATCTTACTTGGTCCCCTGTCTTCCCCTCGTTGTCTCAGTCGCATATCTACTTGCCAGTCATATTGCCCTGCTGCCTATTTGCCTACCGACGCTCCATGGCCCAGCCCTCACTCTGCCACATCAATAGCGTCTATCCCAACTGTTGCTATATCTCATCGTCTCTTCCATGATTTCCCAGAACCGAGTTCCAGTGCCTTGTGTTATTACCACTCGAATAGCCCTACTGCCGTCTTATCTGCTCACGTCTCTCTCTACTTTGCCACTCTAATTTTTGTCTTATCACCTGCAGTTTCTTCTCCACATAGTTCTTCTCCGTCTTTTCCATCCAATCCCCCATCCAGTTTCTCTGTGTCGCTACTGCTCCTACCTTTATATAAACAATGAGCGACCAGAATCCTGAAAACATCACTTTCCAAGTCATGGGTATGTTCCTATTACCCAGCTGCCAGTATGCCCACTCTCCCTCACTTTCTGTTGCCTAGTTGTTTGCTTCAATGTCTCATCCCAGCTTTCAAAAGAGGACATCTGTGTTACTGTTACTGTTGGTGACATCCAAAATATCATGTTTCAGAGAGCTATCAGAGGATGGTCTAACAGTGGCATGGAACTATCCATTTCTTTTGTATGTATACTCCTTACCCTGTAAACATATTTCCTGATGCCTTTCCCTTATTAGCACTGCACCTCCATCCTCTCTTGTTGGGGTTGCTCTTCCAGAGGAGCCTATCCCTGAGTGGGACAAGGAACCACTGGGTGATCAGATAGTAACAGATGTAGCCAGCTTGTTACACTCCAGGAATGGGTGGCAGTGTAAGCTTTGTTTTTACTACTCTGACTGAAGTGTGGATAGTATATCAGGCAATGTACTTGGATTTACACAAGGTGATTCTGCAACTCTATCTGTGGTTGGCAATACCTGTGAAGTTCTGGTAAGTTCTATGTTGTACTTTAGTTTATAAATGACTGAGGTGTGCTATAGGCTGTACTTGATGGGCATGACTGTTTGTCTGCCCTGAGTGCAGATGAATTAGAGCTATACACCTTTGCATGTCAGTCTGAGAATGTGGCCATTGTGATCACTTCAATTGAAGTGAACCTGGCATGATTGTATCTGTGTCCCTTGGGCCATGCAGATCATTCATACAGTATGTCTTGGGAGACCTTGGAATTGCTTTTCATTTTGCTATGCTAGGGAGGGGAATGTTCTGGATCTTCACAGAGCTATTGAGGTCAAGCAGACCAGGCTTGATCTCTGTCCATTAGGCCACCCAGATCATGCTCATGCACTTGGAGAGCTTATAATGGTCCTATGGTAATTGAAACAACCACTTACCAGCTGTTATGATTTCTCTCATCTATCCGCATGTACTTCTCTTGTCTTGTCTTTGCCCTTCCTGTTCTTGCGTCCCTGGACTTTTTGTTTACACTTACGTTCATGTCTTGTTACTATGGAACGTTCTCAAAGTATCCGTTGTACCATTGTAGTCATCCTGTTTATGTTCTTGTCCGATTCAACTCAGACTTTCTTGTTATATCTTCTCTTTTGTTCTTTTCCATTCTGAGTACATGGTCTGTGCACGATTACCCAGCCTATATAAACCCTAGCTACAAACCATGTACTCAATTCTTGATCTATGCAATCAAGCACAGTCTCAAGTCCTCCCCCAGTCCGAGTCCTCAGTTTGAGTTCTCGTCCTTCGTCCCCAGACCGGTCTTCGACCATATAGTCTCCTAGTTCCCTTAGGACTGAGTTGCACCTCTTTGTGAGCCTCCTGTCCTTTGGTCAGTCCTAGCACCTGTATTCAAGGTACACCCCTGCATAACAAAAGATCAAGAATCTCCTCTTGTCCCTCCTATTCAGGAGTAGGACGCCCTCACCATCATGTCTCATTCCATCAGACCCCCAGAATCCTCAGACGAGGATATCCCTAGCCAAGAGTCCTCTCATCACTTTGTCCCAGTACCCCCAGCCCCCACCCCATCGCACCATTGCCATCGCATCTTCACCTCGTCCTCCAGCAACTACGCCCCCATCCCATTGCAAGCTCCTCAGCCCCCAGCCCCAGCACCCCCAGTTACCCCAGTACCGACCACTGTCATGTCTGAACTCAAAGCTGCCCTCCCCACTGACTTCTCTGGTGAACCAGCTGATGCGGTTCACTGGATCAAGGCCATGAAGGCCTACTTTACGATCAACACTACTCTCTATAGCACTGACAACCACAAAATCATGACCACCCTCAATAAGATGAGTAAGGGATGAGGAGTCTCCTTCTCTGAGATGTGGTATGACCGCATGGCCAATGCCACCATCACCAATACCGAGAAAACCTTTGACAAGTTTGTAACCAACTTCGAGTCCACCTTCTACCCCTTTGACACCAAAGCCACTGCCTGTCTGGAGCTGTCCAAGCTCATTCAGAAGTCCTTCAAACATCCTGATGGAGAGTCCGATGACGGTTTCCAAAAGTATATCACTGATTTCCAGAATCTTGCTGCCAAAGCTGGAATTACTGACCAAGCCACCCTCATTGACCAGTTCTCCCTCAGACTAGATCAACAAATCGCTATCATGATCCTCTCCATGACGACCATCCCCACCACCATTGCCAATTGGCTTGAAAAGGCCAAGACTTTCCACACCCAGAAGGCACATATCTCCACTCTTAAGAAAGGACACAGAACCCCCTTAACCTTCTCCGCTCACTCCACCGCCCCTGACCCCAATGCCATGGATGTTGATGCAATCCATGTCTTGAAGCTCACCCCTGATGAGCGAGCTCATTGTTTCCGAGAAGGCCTTTGCCTTCACTGTCGTAAGAAAGGCCACAATGCCCAACAATGTCACACTTTTACCTCCCAGACCCCTCAGACTCGCTCCTCCAACAATCCTTTCTGCCCACAACGAGTCCAAGCCACCAACACTTCTTCCCCTGCTCCCATCGTCACTCCCACTCCCTCAAAACCCCCGTCTGCCCTAGAGAACTATGTCAAGTAGTCTTTGCACTAGAGGGAAGGATGAAGGCGAGATCCTCCAGATGTTGAAACTCTGCTTCGATGACACTCTGAAGGAAGAAAGCTCCTTGGGTTTCTGTAAGGGAAGTCGTCCCAACGTCTTCTTCCCTAGATATCTCTGCTGTACTTGTAGGACTACTCAATGAAAGAACCATGTGCCTCCCAGTCCACTTACAAGCAGGATCTCAAAGCATTGATACCACCGCCCTCATTGATAGCAGTGCCACCAGTAGTTTCATCGACACGTCTCTCATCCCCAAACTTCGCTCTGCCATCCGTTGTCTTCCCCAACCCCTTGTCGCCTACAATGTAGATGGAACTCAAAACCATCAAGGGACAATCAAATGGTCCATCACCGCAAAGACGATCTTCCCCGATGCCTCTGATAAAGTAACTCTCTTTGTCACCTCCCTTGGATCTCCCCACATCATCCTTGGAACACCCTGGCTTAAGAAAAGGAATCCCTTCATCGATTGGACGGCCAATACCCTGACTCTCCAGGACGCTGTGGTACCTCTTCGTGAGAGTCTGCCCTGGGAAGAGATGAAGGCAACATCAGCAAATCACTTGGTTCTGGACAGTACTGGACAGTGCTGTACAGAGTCCAAGAAGTCCCAGACTAGTCTAGTCTAGCTAGTCCTGTCCAGTGACATGATGTTTGTCCAGCTCTGTCCAGCTCTGTCCAGAGACATGATCTCTGGGGCTCTGGGAA
>JBBPLV010000669.1:3328-15543 GCA_038089975.1 Boletellus ananiceps | reverse complement strand
ATTACACATCACTATGTCTGAAGTTGTAATTTGCTGATCTGAGTATTAGGTTCACAGAGGTTCGAACCAGTTCGAACTAGTTCTCTAGTATAGAGTAAAGCCTGAACCTGAACCTGAACCTTGTACTCCCAGCCTGAACCTGAACCTGAACTGAACCTGAACCTCAGAGTTCAGTTCAGAGGTTCAGGTTCGAACCTAGGTTCAGAACTGAACTTTGGCAACCCTATCTGTAAGGGAAGTCGCCCCAACGTCTTCTTCCCTAGATATCTCTGCTGTACTTATAGGACTACCCAATGAAAGAACCATGCGTCTCCCAGTCCAACTGCAAGCAGGATCTCAAAGTGTTGATACCACTGCTTTCATCAATAGTGGAGCCTCTAGTAGCTTTATCGATATGTCCCTTGTCTCCAAACTTCACTCAGCTATCTGCCACCTTCCCCAACCTCTCATTACCTACAATGTCGATGGAACCCAAAACCATCAAGGAACAATCAAATGGTCCATCACAGCAAATGCAATCTTCCCTGACACTTCCAATAAGGTAACCCTCCTCATTACCTCTCTTGGATCCTCTCATATCATCCTTGGAACACCCTGGCTCAAGAAAAGGAACCCCTCCATCAACTGGACTGCCAACATCCTCACTCTCCAGGACTGTGGTACCTCTTTGTGAGAGTCTGCCCTGGAAGGAGATTAAGGCAGATCCATATCCCCAACACCTTGGAAAAATCACACTCTCAACTCAACTCACTCAATCTGAAAAGCCTAAAGAGCAAGACGTTCCCTCTTAGTGTGAAGAGTTCACCGATGTCTTCTCCAAAAAGATGTTCAGCATCCTTCCCCCACATTGTCCCTTTGACCATACCATTGACCTGAAACTGTCCTTCATCCCCAAGATTGCTAAAATATACTCCCTCAATCCCGCACAACATGAAGCATGTTGAACATTTATTGAGGAAAATCTGAAAACTGGTTGAATTGTTCCATCCAAATCCCCCAAGCCTCTCCATTCTTCTTTGTGCCTAAGAAAGATGGAACCCTCCGACCCTGCCAAGACTATCACTACCTCAACTCCCACACTATTTACAATGCTTACCCACTTTCCCTCATCTCTGAACTCATCAATGACATAAAGGACTCCATCTTATTCACCAAGTTTGATGTTCGCTGGGGATACAATAACATCTGTCTATGAGAAGAGGACCAATGGAAGGCAGTGTTCATCACTCTGTTGGGACTTTTCAAACCAACCGTCATGTTCTTTGGATTTAACAATGCCTCTTCCACATTCCAGGCTTTCATAAATCATATCTTTGTGGATATGATCACCGAATGATGGTTGAAGATCTATATGGACAACATCAGCATTCATACAAAGGATGATCTCAAACTACACCATGCCCACACCAAACGTGTCCTTCATTGACTTCATGAACACAACCTATTCCTGAAACTCTCTAAATGCTCCTTTGACATGGCCATGATGAAATACTTGGGACTTATTATTGGGCAAGGACGTATCCAGATAGACCCTACCAAGCTCTCGGCCATCCATGAATGGCAACCCCCCTCTTCTGTCAAAGAGATCTGCTCCATCCTAGGTTTTGCTAATTTCTACTGCAAATTCATTCCCAGTTTCTCGGACCTAGTTGCCCACCTTACACTCCTCACTTGCAAAGATAAACCATGGCTTTGGACACCCCTCCAACAATGAGCCTTTGATGTTCTGAAAGATCGCTTCTCCTCCTCTCCTGTCCTTGCCTTTCCAGATGTTTCCTATCCCTTCTCTATTATGATGGATGCTTCCCTCCTTGCTACTGATGCCATCCTCTTACAATCTGACTCAAATGGTGACATTCATCCCTGTGCTTACTTTTCCAAAATGTTCAGTCCTGCAGAATGAAACTATGACATCTACGACCAAGAACTACTTGCTGTCATCCTTGCTCTTCAGGAATGGCGTCAATATCTCCTTGGCACCTCTCACCTGGTCACCATCCTCACTGATCATAAAAACCTCTCCTACCTCAAGGACCTCTGTAAATTTTCTTGTCGACAAGCTTGTTGGTCACTATTCCTTGAAGACTTTGATCTCCTCTGGCAGGTCACCCTGGGTACTCATATGGGTCCCACAGATGCCCTCTCATGCAAGGATGCTGTTGACACCTCCCTGGATAACATCTCTTCCCCTATCCTTCCCAATCCCCAGATCATTGCAGCCCTTGATCTTGCTCTTGCCAACACCATCCATTCCTCCTCCTCCTCCAATCCCCTTGTTCTCCATGCCATCCAGGGCCTTCAGGATGGTTCACTTCTCTTCCCTCACTCAACCCTCTCTGACTGGTCTTTGGACAATGGCCACCTTTTCTTCTGTCATTGCATGTATGTTCCCCTGGCCTCTTGCTCTCCCCTCCTCCTCACTCTTCATAGCTCTCCCACCACTGGCCACATGGGTTTCTTTTGCACCAAAACTCTCATTGAGCATGACTTCTGGTGGCCAGGTCTTTCCACCTTCGTCAAGAACTTTATCACTGGCTGTGCCATCTGTCAACAGTCCAAGGTGAACACTCATCCCACTGTCCCACCTCTCTCTCCAATCCCTTCCACCACATTGCTGCCATTCTGCCAACTCTCCATGGACCTCATCACTGACCTCCCCATCTCCTCCAGATTCAATTCCTTGCTGGTCATGGTCAACCATGGGCTTACGAAGGGGGTGATTCTCATTCATTGCACTAAAACTATCGATGCAGCAGGAGTTGCGCAACTATTTTTCCATCATGTATTCAAAAGGTTCGGTCTCCATAACTCTATCATCTCTGATCATGGTCCACAGTTTGCATCTGCCTTTGCTTGAGAACTGGCTCATCTCCTCTATTATGATGTCCATCTCTCCACTGCCTACCATCCTCAGATGGATGGGCGAACCAAATAGACCAATCAAGAGATCAAAACCTATCTCTACCTCTTCTACACCAACCAACCTCACTCCTGGTCCTTGTTCCTCACCTCTGCTGAGTTTCACCACAACTCTGCCCCTCATTCTTCCACTAAAACCTCCCCATTCTCCCTTATGCTTGGCTATGAACTTCACACTTATCCTGCCCTTGGGAAGACATTCATTCCTGCTCTCTCCTCCCGCCTCACCATTCTAGAAGAATCCCAAAGGGAAGCACTTGCAGCACATGAATCAGCATGCCAACTGATGACACAACATGCTTCTTGGAAGTTCTCTCCATGGAAAGTCAGAGAGAAGGTATGGCTAGAAGCAACCAATCTCTGCATTCTCTTCCCCTCCCAAAAACTCGCTCCTAAACGTCTTGGTCCCTTTGAGATCTCTCAGGTCCTATCTCCCCTTACCTACTGATTACATCTCCCCACCACATGGAAAATTCACAATGTCTTCCACACCACCCTCTTATCAACCTTCTGCTCTACTGAAACACATGGGCCATCGTTCCCATCACTGCCTCCTGATGTAATCAAAGGCAAAGAAGAATATGAGGTGGATGGCATTCTTGCACACAAAGGTTCTCCCAGCCATTATCAGTACCTGACCACATAGAAGGGTTACTCAACATCTGAAAATATGTAGGAACCTGAAAGCAATCTCTGTCATGCCAAGACCATCCTCTCTGCTTATAAAAGAACTCATTCCCTATGTTAGATCAATGTCATCCACTCTCGTTTTCTTTTACACTACTATCCTCTTGAATCTCCTTCTCCCCCTTGTTCACTATGCCTTCTACATTTTCCGTTCCATCACCTACATCATCCTCTTCATGCTTGAGCTGGTCTTCTACTTCTCCTTTGCGTTTGTGACCTGTGTGGCCTTGCTTTTCTTCCCACTTCTGCTATCAACATGCTTTATGTTGCTATCCTCGCCAATCCCACCCTTGTCCATGCTCTCGACCTTGATCCATTGTTCGAGGAGGATGAGATCACACAGGAATTAGTATGCCTTTTTCATGAGGCTTCTCATGTCCAATCCCTCCATTTTCAAGCTGCCCCCTCCAATTTACCAGTTGATTTCAGCCTCCCTCTTCACCTCTCCATTAGCTGTCTTCCTGACTGTATCCTTACTACTCTTCATCTCCATTGATTTCATAGTTATGTTACACGTCTTGATCCCACTGTTCTCTACCCTACCTTTCACTGCATTTATTGTTCCATACCACCTGAGGCTTGTGACTGCTACATTCATTCCATAGAAGCTTTAGAGGCCCGCCCTCTACCTTTACCTGTTCCTGCTCCCCCTTTGCTACCTCCCCTCCTCGCTTGTCTTTCCACAGCCCTGTCCACTCCCTCCACTGGAGATGTTCCCTCCAACATGTCTAGTGAGTATGCTCTAGACCAGTCTGCTCTTGTCCTTCATCGGGCTAACATCCAACTCATCCGTCTCCCCAATGGCTCACAGGTCCTCTCCTTGGCCATTCAAACCATTGCATCCCCTATACGTTGTCAACCCGCTACCTCTTCCACCCGCTACTATCACTGCAGTCTTCTGGGTCATTATCAAGATGACTGTCCAGAATATCGATGCCCCTCCTGTAATGCCCTTGCCCTTGGCCATCCCACTCAGTGTTGCTTTACCACCCAATGTTCCTTTTGCCACCAATGGGGACACAGACCCCACTTTTGCCCCGCACATACCTGTGGACACTGCAATCAGACTGGTCACCTCCTCGATGACTGTCCATTTGAACATTACACTCCTGAACAAGCCGCTGGAGTATTCACTGGCCCTCCTACATCATCAGCCGGGCCTTGAAGTTCTCAAACCTGAAGTTCGAGCATACAAAGGGGGTAATGCTACAATTTCTTTCCTATATCCACATGTTCTCCTATTGTCTTATCTTCATCTATCCTGATCCTGCGTCCTGGCCTTTTTCTTTATATTCATGGTCACGTTCTTCTCCTATGGAATGCTCTAGAAGTTTCCATTATTCCATTGTAGTCATATTGCTTATGCTCTTGTCTGATTCAACTCAGACCTTCTCATTACAGTTTCCCTTTTGTTCTTACTCTCAGTCTAAGTCCTCAGTTCAAGTTCTCACTCTTCATCCTCAGCCTGGTCTTTGACCGTATAGTCCTCTAGTTCCCATTGGGCTGAGTCATACCTCTTCATGAGTGTCTTGCCCTTCAGCCAGTCCTAGTGTCTGTACTCAAGGTACGCCCCTGTGTAACACTGCCTATGATGGCTTCCCAGACACTGCTATAGCATGGATGAACACCATGCTCTTCTACCTCACCATCAACCACGAAATCTACAACATGGAGGAGAGAATGATCACCTTCACCCTCTCTTATATGACTGGGAAGTCCACTGCCGCTTGGGCAGACATGTTCCAATGAAAGGCACTCACCGGGTCTACTCCCCAACTTGGATCTTGGACCAACTTTTACAAAGCATTTGTCAAAGCATTCAACCACAAGGATGTCATACCCTTCACTATTGCCTGGCTGTCCACTACTTGGATGACCATGAAACAAGATCCCAAGACCCATAAAAAGGTCTTCAACCCTCCCCTTGCTGAATATTCTTCAAAGTTCTTCCAGAACAAAGAACTCACTGGTATCACTGAGGACCATGTCCTTATTGGCTACTACTCTGCCAGTCTCCCTCCTTCCCTCATGTGCCACATCATGTCCATGGACACTGTTCCCACCACCATTGAGGATTGGGATGAGAAGGCCTTCAGTTTCTACAAAAATTGGAAGCACACTGAGGAGATCGCTGAACACAGCACTAAACCCTACAAAACCCCTGTCTACCATGCTCTGACCCCCACTCATTCTGCTAGAGACCCTGATGCCATGGACATAGATGCCATTCGCACTACTCCCAAATTAACCCCAGCTGAGCAACAATGCTGCATCACAAACAACCTCTGCTTCCACTGCAGAAAGCCTGGCCATGGTAGCCGCAACTGCCCCAACTTCCCTGCCAACCCCACTTCCACAAAACCTGCTGGACAAAAAGTTCAAAAGGTCAAAGAAGCCATTCTCTCTCTCCAAGAGATTGAGGATGATGATGATGAAGACAGAGAGGTCAGAAAGGTGTCTCTCCTCAACCAGGATTTTTGAAGTGGAGGCCTCAATTGACGTGAGTCCCCTCTTCTAGAGTTTCTAGTACACCCTCAATTGTATCTATCAAAAGGAAATTAATTCATGTCCCTATTTCATTGGTAGAACCCACCTGTACTCTCAAAGCCATTGATACTCCTGCTCTTGTTGACAGTGGTGCAAACATCAACTGTCTAGACTGGCAGTTTGCTTGCAAGCACCACCTTCCCCTCACCTGCCTCACTACCCCCATCCCAGTTCAAAATGTCAACCAAACCTCTAACAGGAATGGTGACATCATCTTTACTACTGAACTCTATGTCTGCACCTGTGGAATCCTCCATCAAACCCTCTTCCATATCATCAACTGTGGAAGTGAGAATGCAATCCTAGGAATGCCCTGGCTGAAAGTAGCCAACCCCACCATCAATTGGACTGAGTGTACCCTCACTATCCCCATTGCCTTAGATCAAACCAATGAACTCAATAACCAGTATGTTGCTGATGAGCTCTGACATGCTGCTAAGCTTTGCTCTCCTCCTCCCTCGACTCCTTGACCTGTCAGACACATCGATGCTGACGAGGTCTATGACAAACAACTCTATGACTACTTGGGATATGAAACCCAGGATCAGTTCACTGATCAGGCTGTAGAAGTCCACTCCCTTCAATGAATGATCAAACAGGGAGTATGATACTATCAGAATGTTAACCCCAAATGGGCCAGACTTGTTGCCAAGCTCACTACAGCTACAGACCTTGCTATGAAAATGGAGCTAGCCAAACCAAAGGTCACCCTACCTGAGGAATATTCTACTTTCTCTTCAGTCTTTACCAAGGAAGCCACTGACCATGTTCCCCCTTCCCACCCATATGATCATGAGATCAATCTCAATGAGTCCTTCATTCCTAAAGTAGGGAAACTCTACCCACTTTCTCCAGATGAACAGAAAGCCACAGAGGCTTTCCTTGAGGAAAATCTCCATGCTGGAAAGATCCACCCTTCGAATTCCCTCCAAGCATCTCCCTTCTTCTTTGTGAAAAAGAAGGATGGCAGTCTCTGGCCCTGCCAAGATTATCACCACCTCAATGAACACACTATCTGAGATGCCTTCAGGTACCAATAGCGACTGGGAGAACCTTTGTGTGTGAGAATGCCATCAACTTCATATTCTTCTTCACCTTTGATCATGTTAGGAGGTGGTGATGGGAACAATGGACCATGTGCTTCAGTGGAGTGGAAGGACAATAAGAGTATGGCATGGAAGATGTTGTGTATTTTCCATGTGGGTGGCAGATGTAATCAGTAAGTGAGGGGAGATAGGACCTGAGAAATCTCGAAAGGGCCTAGATGCTTGGGAGCCAGTTGCCAAGAAGGGAAAGGGATGTGGAGGTTGGTCACTTCTAGCCATACCTTATCTCTGACCTTCCATGGGGAGAACTTTTGGAAAGCATGTTGTCTCATCAATTGTTGGGCAGAGTCATGTATGGCGAGTGCTTCTTTACAAGATTCCTCAAGGAGAGTGAGGCAGGAAGAGTGAGTGGGTAGGCTTGTGGTTTGTAACATAGCATAAGAGAGAATGGGGAAGTCTTAGTAGAGGAGTGAGGGGAAGAGTTATGATGAAACTCAGCAGTGGTGAGGAATGAGGACCAAGAGTGGAGTTTGTTGGCACAGAATAGGCAGAGACAGGTCTCAATCTCCTGATTGGTTCATTCAGTTTGACTGTCTGTTTGGGGGTGGTAAGCTGTAGAAAGGTGAATGTCATAGTGGAGGAGGTGAGTGAGTTCTTGAGCCAACATGGAGGCAAACTGTGGACCTCAATCACAGATGATTGAGTCATGGAGGCCAAACCTTTTGAACACATGATGGAAAAATAACTGGGCTACCCCCACTGTATCAATGCTTTTTGTGCAAGGAATAAGGATCACCCCCTTCATAAGCCTGTGGTCAACCATGACCAGCAAGGAATCAAACCTGGAGGAGGCAGGAAGGTTGGTGATGAGGTCCATGGAGAGTTGACAGAACAGCAGCAATGTGGTAGAGGGTATAGGAGAAAGGGCCAGAATGGTAGGATGTGTATTGACCTTGGATTGCTGGCAAAGAGTGCAACTAGCAACAAAGTTTTTGATGAAGGTGGAGAGGCCAGGCCACCAGAAGTCATGTTCTACAAGGGCTTTGGTGCAAAAGAAGCCCATGTGACCCATGGTGGGGGATTCATGAAGCACAAGGAAGAGGGGAGAATGAGAGGCAGGGGGAACATACATGTGATGACGAAAGAAAAGGTGTCTGTTATCAAAAGACCAATCTGAGAGTGTGGAATGAGGGAAGAGAGGGGAGCCAGCTTGAAGGTTCTGGAGGGCACAAAGAATGAGGGGATCAGAGGAGGAGGAGGAGCGAATGGTATTGGCAAGAGCGAGATCCAATGTGGCAATGACCTGAGGTTTGGGAAGAATGGGGGAGGAAATGTTGTCAAGAGAGGTGTCAACAAGATCTTTCCAAGAAAGTACATCAACAGGGGCCATATGAGCACCCAGAGTGACCTGCCAGATCAGATCAAAGTCCTGAAGGAAGAGAGACTAGTGGGCCTGGCAATGAGAGAGTTTACAAGGATCTTTTAATCAGTGAGGATGGTGATGAGATGTGATGTTCCAAGAAGGTACTGGCACTATTCCTGAAGAGCGAGGATCATAGCCAAGAGCTCTCAGTCGTAGATATCATAGTTCCACTCTGCTGGACTAAAGGTTTTGGAGAAGTAAGTGCAAGGATGGACATCACCATTGAGGTCAGATTGGAGGAGGACAGCGCCAACAGCAAGGAGGGAGGTATCAGTCATGATGGAGAATGGATGGGAAACATTAGGGAAAGCAAGGACTGGGAAAGAAGAGAAACAATTCTTCAGAGTGTCAAAGACATGTTGCTGAAGAGGGGTCCAAAGCCATGGTTCATCTTTGTGGGTGAGGAGTGTGAGAGGAGCAACAAGGTCTAAGAAACTAGGGATGAACTTGCAATAAAAATTTGCAAAGCCAAGGAAGGAGCAAACACCTTTGACAGAAGAGGGGGGGTTGCCATTCCTGAATTGCAAAGAGCTTGATGGGGTCCATCTGGATATGTCCCTGTCTAATGATAAGTCCTAAATACTCTATGGTTATGACATCAAAGGAGCATTTGGAAAATTTGAGGGATAAGTTATATTCCTGGAGTTGAAGGAGTACTTGTTTGGTCTGAGCATGGTGAAGTTCAATGTCATCCTTGGTGTGGATCCCTATGTCATCCATATAGATCTTCAACCATTGTTCAACAATCATGTTGGCAAAGATATGGTTCATGAATGCTTGGAATGTTGGGGGAGTGTTGTTGAAACTGAAGCACATGACAGTCGGTTCAAAAAGACCCAGGGGAGTGATAAATGCAGCCTTCCATTGATCCTCTTCTCATAAGCAAATATTATTGTACCCCCAGTGAATGTCAAACTTGGTGAAGAGGGTCAAGTCTTTCATATCATTGATAAGTTCTGAGATGAGGGGAGAGGGTAGGTGTCGCAGATGGTATGAGAGTTCAGGTAGGGACAATCCTGACAAGGTTGAAGAGTACCATCCTTTTTGGGTACAAAAAAGAATGAAGATGCTTGAGGTGACTTTGATGGAACAATCAGACCTGTCTTAAGATTTTCTTCAATGAAGGTTTGACATGCTTCATGTTCTGCAGGATTGAGAGGATAGATATTAGTGATCTTTGGAACAAAGGATGGTTTAAGGTCAATTATGTGATCAAAAGAGTGATGGGGAGGTAGGATGCTAAACATCTTCTTGAAGAAGACATTTGCAAACTTGTTACACCAAGATGGAACATCCTGTTCCTTTGGTTTCTCAGATTGGGCAAGCTGGGTAAAGAGAGTGATCTTTCTGAGGTATTGGGGGTATGGGTCAGTTTATTCTGCATTCCAGGGCAGACTCTCATGAAGAGGTACCACAGCATCCTGGAGGGTGAGAGTGTTGGTAGCCCAATCAATGAATGGGTTCATTTTCTTCAGCCAGGGCATTCCAAGGATAATCTAGGGAAAATCCAAGAAGATGATGAGGAGGGTTACCTTGTTGGAGACATTGGAGAAGATTATGTTGGCAGTGATTGACCATTTGATGGTTCTCTGATGGTTTTGAGTACTGTCAACATTGTAGGCAACGAGGGGGTGGGGAAGATGGCAAATGGCAGAATAGAGTTTGAGGACAAGGGAGGTGTCTATGAAACTGCTGGTGGCACCACTATCAATGAGGGTGGTGGTGTCAATGCTTTGAGATCCTGCTTGTAATTGGACTAGGAGACACATGGTTTATTCATTGGCTAGTCCTACAAGTACAGTAGAGATATCTAGGGAAGAGGACATCAGGATGACTTCCCTTACTGAAAACCTGAGGAACTTTCTTCTTTCAAGGTTTCTTTGAAACAGAGTTTCAACATCTAAAGAATTTCTCCCTCATCTTTCCCAGTGGTGTGGAGACTGTTGACATAGGCTTTCAAAGCAGAGGGTGGTTTAGCAAGAAGGGCAGAGGGCATAGTAGCAATTGGCATGTTGGGAGCAGTGACAGCGGCTTGGACTTGTTGTGAGTTTTGGAAAGGATTGTTGAAAGATCAGGTCTACAGGGTTTGGGAGGTGAAGGTGCAGCACTGCTGGGTGTTATGTCCCTTCTTGCGACATTGAAGGCAAAGCCCTTCCTGGAAGCAGTGGGCATGTTCATCCAGAGTAAGCTTAAAGATGCAGATCATGTTGACATCCATGGCATTGAGATCTGAGGCAGAGGAGTGATTGGAGAAGGTCAAAGGGGTTTGATGTCCCTTTGTAAGGGCAGCGATGTGGGCCTTCTGGGCATGGAAGGTCTTGGCTTTCTCAAGCCAATCTGTGATGGTGGTGGGAACAGTGGTCATTGAGAGGATCATGATGGCGATTTGCTGGTCCAGTCCAAGAGAGAACTGGTCAATGAGGGTGGTTTGGTTGGTGATCTCTGCTTTAGCAGCAAGATTCTGAAAGTTGGTGATATACTTTTGGAAACTGTCATCTGACTCTCCATCAGGACATTTGAAAGACTTTTGGATGAACTTCAAGAGCTCCAGGTGGGTGGTAGCTTTAGTGTCAAAGGGGTAGAATGTGGATTCAAAGTTTTCTTGGTCAGGGCGATAGTGGTATCAGCCATGTGATTGTACCACATTTTCAAGAAGGAGACTCCTAGTCCCTTGCTCATCTTGTTGAGGGTCATCATGACCTTGTGGTTATCTGTGGAGTAAAGCATAGTGTTGATCATGAAGTAGGCCTTCATGGCCTTGATCCATTGGATGGCATCAGCAGGTTTGCCAGAGAAGTCAGTGGGGAGGACTGCTTTGAGTTCAGACATGGCAATAGCTGGTAGTGGTGCTGAGGGTTGAGGAGCAACTGGGGGTGCTGGGGCTGGGAACTGGAGAGCAACTGGGGGTGTTGAGGCTGGGGACTGAGGTGCTTGTGAGGGGGTGGGGCTGTAAGTACTCTAGGAAGTGAAGACACAACAATGATGGTGCTGTGGGATGGGGGCTGGGGAAACTGGGATGAAGCGATGAGAAGAGGACTCTGGGGGTCTAAAGTGACAAGACATGATGACTGGGGCATCCTACTCCTTAATAGGAGAGACAAAGGAGATTCTTGTTCTTTTGTTATGCAGGGGCATACCTTGAGTATATAGGCTTGGATTGACTGACAGGCAGGACACTCACAAAGAGGTACTACTCAGCCCAAGGGGAACCTGAGGACTATATGGTCAAAGACCAGACTAAAGATGAAGGATGAGGACTCGAAGAGAGGACTCAGATTGGGAGGTGACTCAAGGCAATGCTGAATTGCATAGAACAAGAATAAAGATGGCTTGTGGCTAAGGTTTATATAGTTGGGCAAAATGCGCACAGACCATGTACTGTAAGAAGAAAGAACAAAAGGATGGCTAAAACAAAAGTCTGAGTTGAATCAGACAAGAGCATAAGCATAATGACTACAATGGGATGACTGATACTTTGAGAACATTCCAGAGGATGAGAATGTGAACATAAGTATAGAGAAAAAGGCCTGGGATGTGGGAATGGGAAGGGCGGAGACAAGATAAGAGGAAAACATGAGGATAGAGGAAAGAAA
>JBBPLV010000668.1:0-15545 GCA_038089975.1 Boletellus ananiceps | reverse complement strand
GGGGGTCCTTACTCTATATGATAGGCTCATTCGAAATTTACACACACAGGTACACTTGTGGGAGGTAATATACATCCGCTTTCATTTGCCGAGGGCAACTACGATTCCTTGTCCATTTCGCCTCATTTACAGAGTATCTTTATCCCAAGGTCCTCAGCAATTATAGAAGCCGCCTTCTCCCCAATCAACAAGGCAGTAGAATACGTGTTCTAACAACGAAGAGAAGAGGGTGGAAGAAATAAAAGAATAATCAGCGACCCACAGGAACTGATCACGAAAGAGAGGCAAACCGTACGTTTCCGACGTTGGTAGGACATATGGACATGTCTTGAATCATCCGTCAGAGCGGAGCGTAAGGTGTGGGTCGAAGAGGGGAGAACGTCACGTACCTGCGAGCTTGAGACCCTGTACCCCGTACACGTTCAGCCGTGGATCGACCACCCCGCCTTTATCGCGAGGTTTCATCGCGCACGTTCCGAGCTATGGATGTAATTCATCAAAGAATGTTCGAACAAAGGTTGCCAACCATTGGGAAGCCTACCGAGTGCCAGGTTGTGACGGCTATAGTCAACAACGGGAGACAGGGTTCAGTAATCCAATCGTATGAGGTAAAAGCAATCACAAGAATGGAACTCACCTCTGTCCCGATGGAAGTTCGCAATCGCCTCGTCATCTGCAGCAGAGTACACGATGTCCGGTGCTCCTATAGGCACAGGGTTGTCCACCTCTTTACATGCTGCAGGACTGCCGGGTGGAAACTTGGGATGAAACTCGGCCACCTCCCCCCGATAGGCGGATAGACGCCTGAACAGTTCCCGTATCATTTTGTACCCTAGACTGAGCTCAGCGAGATCACCTTCCCTGGGTCAACCGATCTAGTGGGAACAGCTACACAGAAGCGGAAGTACAATACGTACTTTGTTAGAAAATTGGGAACGAAGTCGACAGGCGAGTTTGTGTCCTCGCCCGATGTGATATGAACACTTCCGATCGACTCCGGGTACAGCTTAGACGCCAACGTCAGAACGAGTGATTAGGTAAAGCATTGTCGTGCTTCCTTACAGCATAGTAGCACATCGACAAAAGTTGTCGATCAGGTAACACATAACGAGCACCGAGAAAACTGGGCGGGGGACAATAGGCTCAAAATGATTTATGACTCTAGACTGGGATTATGACCTACCCTGCAAATGAGAGCATAGCGAGAACAGGTTTATCGGGATTGTGTTCAAAGAATGTTTCCCATCGTCGCTGTAGCGAGGACCCAGCGGAGGCTAACTGTGCTTTGTCCGGGCGCACTTTCACGAAAGCTTCAATCCCACTGAAATTCAAACATTCAGCACGCCACGAACAAGAGGTGAAACGGGGTAACGTACTTGTAACCGATCTTTCCTGTTCCATTGGTTTCCCATTCTTTCAGATGTGCTAACGATCATCATCAGCATTATATTCGGTTTTGTGCGGTCGACTTGGAGGAACAACTTGCAGGCAGCTGATTCTGGGTTTCTCCACTCATCATTCATTGTTACAGTCTCGTCCGAGGCATAGAACAACGGAGAGGCTCCGATGTGATCTATAAGACGACTTGTGCCTTCAACCGAGAGAGCCTCAGTACACTGGACCTACCCTGGAAATTCTCTCCAACACCAGGCAAATCGACCAGAACATCGACATCGCACTTTCCAAGGACAGATGGGGCACCAATTCCCGACCTTTCCAAGATAGTGGGCGAACCAAATGGTCCAGCAGAGACGACAACTAGCTTGTTCGCCTTCACAGTGACGGGTTCGTCGCTCTCCCTTTGGGATAATTTTTGGTCTGTCATATACTCGACACCAATTGCACTTCCGTTTCTATGGCTTGAGCGTCACCAAAATGATCCTCGACACAATCAATTTGACAGACGTACTCAATGATGACGCGCTTCACGCACTTTCCAACAAGAATTGTCAAGTTCGAGTTTCCTGCGTGCGGGTATAAGTATCGGGAAGCTGTATCAGAGCGCCTCCCTGTAACTGGGTCGGTATATCTGTGTTCCGTCTAGGTTAGCTGGCTCATCTACGTCAATTTCGCCCGCGGCTTACTGATAAGCTGGCTAGTGCAAACAAACTAGATGAGTCTTCCTGGTGGTCTATCAAGTCACCACTCACACTGTATGCATTTGCGGTCACATAATCATTATTATCATCGACTTGCGGGCGACCTGGATCATATTCCCTTGCCACGTTCAACAATTGCTCTCTGATGCCAGACTTGACACCACGAGCAGACACCGAGATTGGTCCCGAGTAGCCGTGTGTTTCGGATCTGCCAGGGATGGGCGTGAACGTTTCGAGCTGCACGCTCGTTCGTGAATCCACATCCACACGAGGCGTTTAATGTGCCCCACCTGTTGGATAAAAGGAAGGAGCTCCTTGAAGCTCCATCCCTTATTGCCAAGGGCAGCCCAATCATCATAGTCCGATGCAGCGCCGCGCGCGTATAACATCACTGTACATATTACCCCCGACGACAACCAGGATCAAAGAATCACGAGTCAGGTGTCCTGTAGACGTGCTATGAAATACAGCTTAACGCGACTCACGGTTGACGGTGGAACCACCACCCACGCCCTTGCCGCACGAAACAACAATACTGCGTCCGTTGAGGTGTTCGCTCGGCTTGGCAGTATAGCGGGAGAGGGTCGTGGTGCCAGGACCCAAGTTTTCGACAAACCGGAATGGTTGGAAGTGACGAGGGTCATCACGCGTGTGCAGGCCGCTCTCGATGATGAGGATCTTGAGCGAGGGATCTGCAGCGGTTAGTCGACCTGCGATAACACATGCGGTCGTTCCACCTGATGGGGTTGGGTGAGGGAAGGGGATCGCAGACGGCGGAAAGACATGCTGCACCGGACTCACCTCCAGCAAAAATGATGTCAAATTCTTGGGACATGGTAGAGCAGCGAGGAATGGAAGTGAGAAGAACAGCAAGACATGCAACTACATAAAGAGCGACTGCGGTCGATTAGAGTGACTGCGTCGGCTGGGGCAACAAGGCTGTTCTCTACTGACATCTGTCAGTAGAATCTGGCAGATGTCAGTACTTAGAGAACAGCCATGTTTCGCTAGCCGACCGCAGTGTCAGGGCATAGGCTGCCACGAAGTGTGGCGGTCACTTCTCCTCGTCACGTGCTCGCAGAAGCAGGTCGCTGCTGTAGGTTTTTTTTATCCGCCAGACGCAGTGACGCACCAGTGAACGTCCTTACCCCGTCCTTTTTTCCTCTTCACCTGCAAGTGATATACGGGCTCATACATCTGGCAGTATTTGTATCGGAATTCACCATACTCCCTTTCAGCGTCATACGTCTGAGCTGGCGCCAAGAAATTATGAACATGGTTAAATCTACATCTCCCAGTATACCCTAAGGTCCTCAGCGATAATGGCGGCTGCCTTTTCCCCGACTACCAGTGCTGTAGAATATGTATTCTGGCCACAGAAGATAATCAGCGGCCTCCGAGATTCACCACAAGAGCGAAATACACATACGTTTCCGACGTTTGTAGGGCATATGGACAAGTCTTGAATCAGTTGTCAGAAAAAGAACGCAAATTGCAGGTACAGGGGAGGGGAGAGCGTTAGTTTACGCACCTGCGACCTTAAGGCCCTGCACTCCGTACACGTTCAGCCGCTCGTCGACCACTCCGCCCTGGTCGCGGGGTTTCATGGCACATGTTCCAAGCTGAGGGTCGAGAATAACCATCAAGGGAAGTTTCAACGAAGAATTACATCCGTTAGAAACTTACTGAATGCCATGTTGCGGTGACTAGAGCCAAGTGCGAGAGATGGGGCTCAGTAATCCAATCGAACGAGAGGAAAGCGACCATAGGCATGGAACTCACTTCTGTCCCGATGGAAGCTCGCGATCGCCTCGTCGTCTGCAGCGGAGTACGCGATGTCTGGCGCTCCTATGGGCACAGGATTGTCCGCCTCTTTACATGCTGCGGGACTGCCGGCCGGGAAGTTGGGATGAAACTCGGCCACCTCCCCCCGATAAGCGGGCAAACGCCTGAACAGCTCACGTGTCATTTTGTATGCGAGAGCAAGCTCGGCAAAATCGGCGTCCCTTGGTGAGTTAGTCCAGTGGGCACAACATATGGTGCAATGCCTACTTTGTAAGGAAGTCGGTGACGAAATCGAGGGGCGAGTTCACATCGCTTCCAGACGTGATGTGAACGCTACCGATCGATTCTGGGTACAACTCGAATACCAATGTCAGAGTAGGCAACAACGTAGGCTTTATGCTTCTTACAATATGGTAAAATGCTGACAACAGCTTGCGACCAAGCGCCACAGAGCGAATTACCGGGAAACTGGGTGGAGGACGATAGACCCGAATGATCCACAATCCCAGACTACAGCTGTGACCTACCCAACGAATGGGACAATACCGAGAACGGGCTTATCAGATCTGTTTTGAAAGAACGTTTCCCACCGTCGCTGCAACGAAGCCCCAGCAGAGGCTAACTGTGCTTTGTTCGGGCGTACCTTCACAATGGCTTCAATTCCACTGGCATGAAAATACTCAGCAAGCTACTGGCAGCGAATGAACTGTAGTGGCGTACTTGCAACTAATCTTTCCTGTTCCGTTTGCTTCCCATTCTTTCAAATGTGCTGATATCGTCGTCAGTGTGGTGTCCACTTTTGCGCGATTGAATTGAGGGATCCACCCACCCGGGACCAATTCTGCGTCTTCCCAAACATCATCCATTGTTTCTGTCTCATTTGATGCATAGAACACCGGATGAGTGCCAATGTGGTCTGCACGATAAACTGTATCTTCTCGAACGACGACAACATCTCCGACCTACCCTGGTAATTTTCACCAACACCAGGCAAATCAACAAGGACGTCGATGCCATACTTCTTGAGGACAGATGGTGCGCCGATCCCCGATCTTTCCAAGATTGCTGGCGAACCAAACGTCCCAGCAGATATGACAACTAACTTGCTCGCCTTCACGGTGACGAGCCCATCACCAGCTCCAAGAGATGATTTCTGGTCCGCCGTATATTCCACCCCGACCGCACGACCATTCCTTATCGCTAGTATCAGCCAGCTGAAGTCCGGCACCGTCCGTCCGGTCGCGACGTACTCGAGGATGATGCCCTTCACGCGCTTCCCAACAAGAATCGTTAAATTCGGATTTCCCGCGTGCGGGTATAAGTATCTGGAGGCTGTATCAGAGCGCCTCCCTGTAACTGGGTCGGTGTATCTATGTCCCATGTAGATCAGCTGGCCCCTCTACACGCCTTCGCTCAAAGCTCACTGATAAGCTGGCTAGTGCAAATCAACTAGGTGAGTCTTCCTTGTGATCTATTCAAGTCCACTACTTACGCTGTACGCATCTGCGGTCACAAAATCGTTGTTATCATCAACATATGGGCGGTCCGGATCATATGCCCTTGCCACGCTTCGTAATTGTTCTCTAATGCCCGACTTAACACCACGAGCAGATACCGGGATTGGTCCCGAGTAGCCGTGTGTCTCGGATCTACCAGAGACGGGGGTGAACGTTTCGAGCTGCATGCCTCTTCGTGAATCCACGCCCATACGACATATTTGACGCACCCCACCTTCCGGATGAAAGGAAGAAGTTCCTTGAAGTTCCATCCTTTGTTGCCGAGAGCGGCCCAGTCATCGTAGTCCGATGCAGCGCCCCGCACGTACAACATGACTATCGGCCATGACAACGCCCGAGATGAAACGAATAAACAGGACGGGTCATGAGTCTCGCGGGCGCGCTGCAAGTGCGACCTACTGTTGACGGCGGAGCCACCACCCACCCCCCTGCCGCACGCAACAGCGATTCTGCGTCCGTTGAGGTGTTCGCTCGGCCTGGCAGTGTAGGAGGAGAGGGCCGTGGCGCCAGGATGAAAGTTTTCGACGAATCGGAACGGCTGGAAGTGACAAGGGACGTCGCGGGTGTGTGGACCACTCTCGATGACGAGGATCTTGAGCGAGGGATCAGCGGCGGTTAATCGGCCAGCAATAACACATGCGGTTGTGCCGCCTAGTGGGATTGGGTGAACGAAGAGGGTTGAATACAACGAAAAGGTATGTTGTAGGTAAACTCACCTCCGGAGAAGATGATATCAAATACCTGGGACATGATAGGCCAGCGGGAGATGGGGAAAGCACACGAGCGGGGAGCTAGGGACGACTGCGGCGATGATCTAAGTGATTATATGTGTCTCAGGAAGCGGACCCTTCTGGAGGCGAATTAGAATCCGTGACAGCCTGATAATGCCTGGTGTACTGGGGGTGCTACGATGGGGTTGAAGAGGACGGAGATTTCTGGGCTATTATGAATCCGTCATGTTAATCACCTTTCTTGGCAGAAGGAAGACTGCGGACATTTTCCTGTGACAAAATCTGAACTCCGCGAGATTGGTACAACTTTCCTTTGAACCCCAGGGTCTGGGAAAGTCATGAGAGAGCACATTAAACGAGACAGCTATTTCAGAGTTTTCTCTTCTCCCAACCATTCAAAAATTCACTGCCGCACCTTCCGACATAAATCCCCCAGGTAATAGGTACTAGTAGATAAGGATCAAATCGGGGTATGATTTCTTGAGGAGGGAAAACTCACTGTCGTACTTCCCAGAGGTGTTCGGAGAAGGGTGGAGGGAGCTCAGTGGGCGACAGCATGGAAAAAGGGTCCTTGCCCAAAAAAAGGAGGAAACTCAGAGTGTAGGCTGTATAGCGTATGAACGGTGTCGTACGCCTTATTTTCGAAGGGAATACATTTATTAGTAGAGCGTGGCCCGGGACCACCAAGGGCGGACATCATCAGTGGGCTGCCGGTGGTTGTGACTGGTCTAAAACCATCGGCTACCATTCAGTATCGGCTAATCTCTCCACTGATGATTGACGTGGTATTATTGCAGTAGTAAGCATCCTTCGCGGCTATTCAGGAGACGTTGCTGATGGGTGTAAGGCCCCCACGTGCGCAGGTCTCGTTTCATGGGGCCGACGCGCACTTGGAGCTTGTTAGGCAACGCGTGGCGGTGACTCAAAATGAACCACTAATCCAGCGTACAAGTAACTATACCGAAGATGGGGAAATACATGGGCGGGGCAGCCTCCCTTATATACAGGAGGGTGGAATGTTAATGACGAAGAATGCGTGAAAGGGAATACATATATTGTGAAAAGGAATACATATATCAGGAAGTGGTAGGCGCGGCACGAAGGCAAGAAAGTCCTAATCCTGTGAAAGTCCTAACAGAGCTAAAGACAACTCCGAGTCAAGACTTGTACACGATAGCGTTCTGTTTCTCAACTGCACGTTCATTCCCGCTGCCGCGGAGTCCTGAAGGAGCCATACAGACACGTTTGCCTGCCTCGAGTTCAGCGAAGTGAAAATTCTTTATCGGGCGCGTGGGTGTCTCGTCGCCTTGCTCGGACGCTTCTCACGTTTCGCAGCCTACATGATTAGTGCTTACTTGTTTTTGGTGATACTCCTGTTAGGTACATTCTGGCTGGCGACAGAGACACCTACCAATACTAGATGTACAGCCGAGGGTTTTGGCAGAATCCATGTTCACATGCTTGTGTGAGCAAGAACAGATACATCATAATACTATGGTAAAGGTTGAACCTATCCGAGCTCTTTGCCTTCTGTGGTGGAGTCCTGACGTGGGTCCCTTGAGAGGACGAGGCTTCTCGAGAGCTCTCATCTGGCAGAGAACAGCAGTAGTCAAGTTTGTCACTTCATCCCCCATGAGACGCAGGAAAGGTAGAGTGACCCAGATGCGGGTCCAGCGAGGATGAGATAGGGCAAGGGTGTAATGCGCGCGCACGAGTACAGGCCTGCCAGTATAGCGCATCTGCTAGCGACCCGTGCTTGCAAGCGCGCTGGGTACCTGGAACCATCGAAGTCGTTGACCGGGTGTGACTCAGAGACCAGGTGTGGTGAGGGAGACGGTAACAGCAGTAAGGCGCCGGTCAGCACGAGAGCGAGGGTAAGATGGGGCGACATCCACACACAAATACAAGACTGTTAGCAAACAGCGCGTCTCAGCCTCAGCCTGTAGGGAACGACATGGGTAAACCCGCGGGTGGCAGTGCGACGACTCGTACCCGTACCCGTTGCGGGTATACCCACGGGGGCGCTGTGAGGGCGCAACACGGCAACGGTGACAGTAAGGCAGGCCCGCTACGGACAGGACATCTGCACACGCACGAGTACGGGCCCGCTAACGGACGGTATCTGCTAGTGGCCCGTGTTCGTAAGCACGCTGGGTGCCGGTCGCACTGCAGCGAGCTGGTGAGGGCAAGACGGGGGGACGGTGGGTGTGAGCGAGGGCACGACGTGTGCGCACGAATACAGGCAGACGGCGTCTGCTGACAGCTCGTGTTCGTGAGCACGCTGGGTGGTCGTACTGCGACGGCGATGGCGAGACTGGGTGAGGGAGGGTAAGGGCGAGCGAGAGCACGCGCGCGCACTTGCATTGACACGCTGAGCGAGACGGGGTGACGATGAGGTGGGGTGGGGACACGATGCCTCAGCGATGGCGACACTGAGGCCGGTGAAGGTGTGTGGACAGTGAGCGGTAGTGGATGACACACCACAGCACCAGGCATAAATTCCAGGGCACCAAGAGCAAGTCTGTCGAACGGCTGCGCACTGGTGAGATGTCACCCTGAGTGCTGTCAATGGCTTGCCTGGGCGAGAATAGACAGCGAGACCGGTAAAACCGTGAGTATGCTGGATCCGCGAGAGAGCAAGGGAGAGCAACGCACAAGTAGCCGTGCCAGATGAGGCGCGGATGGTGGTCGCAGTTGAATCGGTACCCAAGTACTAGTAGTCCGTATCACAGTCCCCACGAATGTACATCTCCACGGCGTCAAAATCGACGACATCATAGCCACAATTCTCCCCCCTAGTGACCTTGTAAACAAGGTAATTTGGTCGAATCGGTATGAAAGTTATCCTGCCAGCCGGAGTTTGCAAGGCTGATTAGGCATGTAGGGTTTGCAATAGGCGGGAATCACGACGGCGAGGCTTGGACGGAGGTGGATAGAGCGCCACTACTAGCCGCACCTTCGTGGCGAACCACCCTAGCGCCCTCGACTGATACCGATTAACCCTGGTTCGCCTCATCTCCACACGACCACCACCACGGCTTCCTCATCACTGCAAGCTAATGCTCCTCGCCAATTACCGCCTGCGAACGCAGATCCGCAGATCGCCTGGGCATTTCTCCAAGAGGGCTTGGATTGTATCATGACGAAGCCTCAGGACAGCATCCCGTACCCCAAGTACATGTCCCTCTACACCGTAGCATATAACTACTGCACATCTACGCGCATGCATCACGCACCCGATGGCGCCGTAGATGGTGGAGACCGCGGTGAGTAGCCTCCCGTGTCTCCCTCTTGCCACTACACTGGGAAGATACTCTTTCCACATAACGATGATGGCGACACTGACCACGCCAGCGCAGAACATGCCAACATGCTCTGCTCTAGTTTATATAACAACCTCATTCGGTACTTTGTTACACATCTCGAGGGTCTAAAGGAGGTAATGGTCCCCCTCCTTTCTGACCGAACCCTAGCCTGAACGGGGTACTACAGCAATCGAACACTCTGCAAAGCGAGGCCCTCTTGCAATATTACGCTAGCGAATGGGATAGGTATACGACGGGGGCGAAGAATGTCGGCCGATTGTTCACCTTTCTTAATCGTTATTGGGTAATGCGGGAATGGAACGAGGGTCGAAGAGGAGTCTACCCTATTTACATAGTGCGTCACCCAATTCTCTTGGTTCTCTGCATATTCATTACTGGCTTGTGGTTGGCTCGACGAATGTCGTGCAGCTGGCGCTCGTCCAGTGGAAAGACAACTTTTTCCTTCATGTACAGGGCAAGCACGGGAGATTGGCCAACGCCATTCTCAAACTGATCGAACGTCAACGAAAAGGCGAGACCATCGATCAGGGTCTTATCAAGAAAGCCGTTGACTCCTTTGTTTCACTTGGCCTGGATGAGACCGATATCAACAAGGTCTCACTTGATGTTTACAAAGAGCACTTAGAATTACCATTCCTCGAGGCAAAAGAAAAGTCTTACCAGCAGGAAGCGGAAGTAATCCTTGCGGGAGGCAGTCTCTCTGAATACCTGAAGAAAACTGAAGAGCATCTCAGGGAGGAGGAAGATCGCGTGGACCATTGTCTGCACACTGAAACCCAAAAACAACTCGTCATCAAATGCCAGCATGTCTTCATTCGACAACGCTTGGAGCTTATGTGGGAAAGCTTCCAAAACCTACTTGACTTTGATAAAAATGAGGACCTCCAACGAATGTATGCGCTACTATCTCGGATTCCGGAAGGGCTGGAACCACTGCGGAAGGAGTACGAGAAATACGTGAAAGAGACGGGTTTGACGGCTGTGTCAAAGTTGGTTGGAGAAGGCTTGCAAGGTGTTGACGAGTTAGATCCCAAGGCGTACGTCGATACTTTACACGAAGTGTATCGCAAGAACTCGGTGAGGGTGACACGCAGCTTCAAGGGGGAGGTAGGGTTTGTGGCTAGTCTTGACAAGGCCTGCAGGGAGTTTGTCAACCGCAACGCGGCAACGAGAATGTCAACCACAAACTCACCTGAGTTGCTTGCCAAGCTCGCCGATATACTACTGAGGAAGAACAACAAGATGGCTAAGGAAGATCTTCAATGCGCCCTTAATCGCATTGTATATAATTTACGATTCTTATCTTGGGCTAACCTGCTGATAGCGTGCTACAGATAATTCTCTTCAAGTACATCGAGGACAAGGATGTCTTCCAGACGTTTTATACAGTCAAGTCGTCAAAACGGTTGATTCACGGTGTGTCTGCGTCGCACGAGAACGAGGCTAGTATGCTTTCCACGCTGAAGGAGGCATGCGGGTTCGAGTACACCAACAAGTTGCAGCGCATGTTCACTGGTATGCATTGCATGTCATTCCATATGATTTCGGAGGTAACACGGGCCGTACAGACATGCGTCTAAGCAAAAATTTGACTGATGAATTCACAAAGTGGATGCAGCAGAATCGCGACGATGTGGACATCAGCTTTAGCATCATGGTGCTCGGAACCAGCTTCTGGCCTCTGAATGCTCCTAACGACGATTTTATCGTTCCGCCTGAGATCTTGCCGGTGTACGACCGATTCTCCAAGTACTACCAAACAATGCATTCGGGAAGAAAGCTAACGTGGCTGTGGAACTATTCCAGGAACGAGCTCAGGACGAACTATCTGAACCAGAAATACATTTTTAAGACGAGTTCGTATCAGATGGCGGTATTGTTGCAGTACAACGACAGCGACACGCTTTCGTTAGAGGAGCTTGTGGCAGCCACGGCGATCAGTAAAGACATTCTGGTTCAAGTATTGTCGCTCCTTGTCAAGGCCTCAATCCTCGTCAACGAGGAGACGAACCAGTATGACATAAATCCCAGTATGGCGACGACGAGATTGCCTTCTCGCCGCCTGCTGACGAGTGTTTGTAGATTTCAGGTCAAAAAAGATTCGTGTCAACCTCAACCAACCGATCAACTCTGAAGCGAAGGCAGAATCGTCCGAGGTGCTCAAAACTGTGGATGAGGATCGCAAATACGCAATCCAAGCGACCATTGTCCGGTATGGTCGTGTGTTTCTATGCAAGGTTGATGTAGTGATCACACAGAGTTCAGGGTCATGAAGGTGCGCAAGACGATGAAGAAGCAGCCGTTGATCCAGGAAGTGATCTCCCAGATCTCCCAGAGGTTTACACCCAAGATCCCTGACATCGAAAAGGTGGGTTGGACTCTGTCTCTGTGTGCGCGACCGAGGCTCATGTGGGCGCGGACAGGCGATCAACATGGCGGTCGAGAGGGGGCACATCGAGCGGGCAGAGGCGACAAAGGACACCGTGTTTGCGTATGTCGCATAGCGTAGTGCAGCGCAGACGTAATTTACCGCGCCCTTGTCACTCGCCATCGCCTTCCCGCTTTCAGAGTATGCATCTGCGCGATGCGCTGCTCCACCAATCAATTGACGACCTTCCCGGGTAGCCGCGAGTTCCACATCCACGTCCTCGTATCCGCACCCGGCAAGCACTCAAACCTGTAACCCATTTGCCGCACCAAGATCCAAGACATTTCCCTAGCACATCCTTCTCCTTCTCTCCAAGTAGCCTGCCCCAGAGTCCCCCGCATCTGTCTCCGCCATCGAGGCATTTAGTACGTATGATACACATTCAGCTAATCGACACTATTTTCGGTGTCCTTGATTTCGTCTTTTAATGCTTGACCCGGTACTTATAATTACTTTTTACTTACTTGCTTGAAGCAGTGAGCTTGTTGTATTTTCACAAACGGTGCGTCTTACCTCTGAGGCTCTGAATCGCCGTATCTCGCTGAGGAAGTTGGTCAGAAACTGCCTGGTGGAGCCAGGTTGGTTGGTTCCCCAGTAGATCTACCCTCTATCATGTTCTGTTTCCCAAGGAGGCCGGGTCGGGTGCATTTTCTTCTTTTCTGCTTTCCGGTATCCTGTTCTTATGAATGAACGCCGCACATCAGGGTATTGGCCATAAATGGAACTGGTCTGAGTATCGCTATCGCGCTGGTTCAGCGCTCAGTCCCTCTACCTGCAAAGAATTGCTCCTATGAACACATTTGGACATGGTTTTCTTCTCAAAAGGGAAAGGCGTGGATGGGTCTCATACCTCGTCAGGTCTGGGTAGACTCTTATTTATTTATTTACCATGAAAAAAGATGTCTAGATGGATCGTGTTGGGACGGTCCATGTGTCAATCAAACATCTTTCTTCCCCCCCGTACTAATCTATCATAGGGATATGACAGTGAGCACGGTGCTATCTCGACGTGATGAGGTCGGGAGCGGGGTTCATCTGCGGGATCCCTGGCAGTGATGGCACCAGAGGTTACGACTCAGTGGTAATGGTCATGAGACATGTTGACAGAGACTAACCTGGTTGTCAGCAGATGATACAGTATCCACATGATGGCGCATTCTTCAATGTTGCGCCGATGCCCATGGGTCCGACCGAGTTGGACATGGTAATTAGTACCAGTAGTTGGCTTTTAAGAGGAACAGCCAGGTGGCGTGCACGGTCCTTCGTGCTCCCGGCCACGAGTAATCGCCAGAGCGACGGGTGTCCTGACACAAGTGACAAAACCCAGATGCTTACGCTACCCTGATTCTGTTGGAGATACAGCCATGCGTGGCAGCATTGAACGGCACCTTCCATATGACCACCCACGATGTCGCAGCGCATCCACTGCCCTCCGGGGTCGCGATGCCCACCCGCCCAACAGCATGACTCTCACCCATCCAGCCTAGCGCCTGGATGACGAACCCCTCAGTGGCTCAACAGCCACCCCCGGATTCCCAAAAGACCCCGCAAGATCAAGGCCCACAACCCGGCCCCATGTCATCCTTATTTCATTCCTAGAATACTCTACGTACATACACCACCTATGCACACCCTGATACCTGCACCTGCCATGTGCATTCACTGCTCACAGGGCACCTTCTTCTATGCCGATAAGACCCAAGCATCCCATACATAGACCCCAAAGCTTACTTAGATCACAGCATGTGAATGTCCGGCAAGGGGCATAATGCCCCACAGGACAATAAACGAGGAAAACAAAAAAAAAACTAATAGATTCTTAAGATGGGATAATCTTATCTGGTGTCTTTGCCATGGCCCTGACGCGCGCGACGACGTGTCTGTTCTGTTTTGCAGACGTCAGAATGATACCTTTCGGAAAGAAAGAAGGAAACGTTTGCCCGTCATCGAGTCTCCGACAGCGCCCCATCCCGTGTCACCAAAGTTGGCGATGACGCTCTGTTGCAGGCCAGCATAGACCTGCTTGGCGTCTAGCGGGGACGCTGGCAACGTGTCGTTCGAGATAGATATTAACTCGACGAGGAGCCGTCGATTCTGCGAGACCTGTCGTGAGTAGACCGGAATCCAGAAAGACAGATTCGCCTTGAACCTGAGCCCATGACGGGCCGGAGCGACATTTGCTTATGTCATCAACAGCTTTGCTTTTTCCGCCTCGTGACGTCTCTCCTGCGCCATCTCTTCCGAGGGGGCCCTCCTCCTGTGCCCGAACTGAACACCCACTCAAGATCACGCTCAGGCGGTCAACCATCGCTCTGCGAACGCAAAAAGAGTGCTCGGCCTGCACCGGCGCATGCAGACTGCCTACCACGAATACACGCCCGAGGCCGCCCGGAGGATCCTGAAAGTGATAGCGCTCGTCGAGGTGGAGGGCGTCCCTGCGCAGGCCGTGCGCACTCAGTCGGAGCACCGGAGGGCGCGGAGGGCACCCCGGGGGTATCTGATCCGCCCGTTGCGGCCCAGAGGGTTTTCGTGAGTATGGGTCTCATTTGTTGTGCGTCCCCTTTGCTCATCGTTTGCAGTCTTGTCACCATCTTGTCTGCAGACTTACTTTGTCATCTGAATGCTTTTATTATTATTATCGCAAGCACAATTTATGTGGACCATGGGACCCCGGATTTGTTTTCCAAATATTTCAACCACGAACCGCTAGGGTAATGTGACGGCAGGACTCCAGGTTGGGCGTAAGGCGGGGGTGATAGAAAATGGGTTCACTCGATGAATCCAGTGTCTTATTTGCATTGTTCGTTGGTGCAGACTCCCAAAGCCGATCCTATCGGTGCACTTTGTTACTACAATGTGAGTCTGTTCGTCCGTTGTATGACTGTTCGGCAAGCTGACGGATCTGCCGCTGAGAGCCCTCTTATCACACAAACGGGGGCGGAAATAAATCGAATATCAGCAATGAGGTAGGTAGAGCAGAGAGTATGAGAAAGTTTGATACAATCTACCGGATCCAAGGAAGAATTCTTGCAGGAACCTCTTTCACGTACTGCCTATATTCATCCCTGACGGTATCGTCTTTCAAAATCAGGCTCTCCTACACATTTCTGTCAGTGACTTCCGACCAGGACGTTTGAACAAAAAAGCGGTACCTCAATGGGCATCTTGATCGCAAATGCAGATGCCGTGATGCTGAGTGGATGACAAGAGGAGGACGGGGCAATGTGAGGCGAGATATTAGACAAAGGCATGTATACGGGAGAGAGCAAACCATGAGGTGTGTGCGTGGGCAAGTGCAGGGTGCTTCGGCACGGAAGAGAGCTTGTACCAGTGGGTTAGCAAGAGAGCTGCAATCCCCAATCGGTCAGAGTCGAGAAGACGCCGCATGGAGCGAGTGACGCGTACCTAGTGGGAAGGAGGCACTCAAGCTCTGTTCCCGCCCAACCGTGTCTCAGAATGGGAGCCTGGAGCTCAGAAGAAGGAACCCCGCCCACACGCTCGTCCAAATACCAATGTGCTCAACGAAGAGCAAGGCATTGCAAGGTGAGGCAGCTACAATGATGGTGGCGATGACGGTGATGATGTGATGGCAATGACAAAGTCACCGATCTGACAACAGACCCACAGAGTGAGGCAAACCCAAGCGACCGTCGGTTTGC
>JBBPLV010000667.1:2734-15579 GCA_038089975.1 Boletellus ananiceps | reverse complement strand
TTGAGGGAGAATATGAGGAGATTGTCCATGTAGATGATGAGCCATCCTTCAGTGATGAGGTCTCTGAACAAATTGTTCATAAAATATTGGAACATGACAGGGGAGTTGGTAAGTCCAAAGAACATTACCATGGGCTCAAAGAGGCCTTTGTGGGTAATGAAGGCTGCTTTCCATTGGTGTCCATCTTTGATATGAACATTGTTATAGCTCCATTGTACATCAAACTTGGTGAAGACTTTGACATCACAGAGCTTATCAATGAGGTTGGAGATGAGAGGAAGAGGATAGGCATCATGGATGGTGTGCTCATTGAGGTAGTGGTAGTCTTGGCAAGGCTGGAGACCACCATCCTTCTTCTTTACAAAGAAGAAGGAGGATGCTTGGGGAGAGTTCGAAGGGCAGATCTTTCTAGCACAGAGGTTTTCTTCAAGGAAGGCCTCTGTGGCCTTTTGTTCATCTGGGGAGAGGGGGTATAGCTTCCCTACTTTTGGGACAAAAGACTCATCTAAGTTGATCTCATGGTCATAGGGGCGGGAGGGGGGAACATGGTCAGCTGCTTCCTTGGTAAAGACTGAAGAGAAGGTGGAATATTCCTCAGGTAGGGCAACCTTGGGCTTAGCAAGTTCAGCTTTCATAGTGAGATCCATAGCTGTGGTGAGCTTGGCAATGAGTTTGGCCTGTTTGGGGTTGACATTCTGATAGTATCACACTCCTCATTTGATCATTTGTTGGAGGGAGCAGACTTCTACAGCCTGATCAGTGAACTGATCCTGGGTTTCATATCCCAGATAGTTGTAGAGATGTTTGTCATAGACCTCATCAGTATTGATGTGTCTGATAGGTCGAGAAGTTGAGGGAGGGGGGAGTGAAGCTTAGCAGTGTGTCGGAGCTCATCAGCAACGTACTGGTTATTGAGTTTGTTGGTTTGATCTGAGGCAATGGGGATAGCGAGGGTATGCTCAGTCCAATTGATGATGGGGTTGGCTACCTTGAGCCAGGGCATTCCTAGGATTGTGTTCTCACTTCCACAGTTAATGATGTGAAAGAGAGTTTGATAGAGAATTCTACACATGCAGACATAGAGGTTGGTGGTGAAAAGAATATCTCTATTCTGGTTGGAGGTTTGGTCAACATTCTGGACAGGAATGGGAGTGATAAGGCAGGTGAGGGGAAGGTGATGCTTGCAGGCAAACTGCCAGTCTAGGCAGTTGATATTTGCACTGCTATCAACAAGAGTGAGGGGGTCAACAGCTTTGAGAGTATGAGTGGGTTCTACCAATGAAACAGGGACATGAATTGATTTCTTTTTGGCAGATACAATTGGGGGCATACTAGAAACTCTAGAGGAGGGGACTCGCATCGATTGAGGCCTCTGTTTCAAAAATCCTGGTTGAGGAAAGACACCTTTCTAACCTCTCTGTCTTCTTCATCATTGTCCTCAATCTCTTGGAGAGAGGGAATGGCTTTTTTGACCTCTTGAACTTTTCATTCAGCAAGTTTGATAGGGGTAGGATTGGTGGAGAAATTTGAGCAGTTGTGACTGCTGTGGCCAGGTTTCCTACAGTGGAAGCAGAGGTTATTTGTGACACAGTGTTGTTGCTCAGCAGGGGTTAACTTTGGAGTAGTGCAAATGGCATCTATGTCCATGGCATCAGGGTCTCTAGCAGGACGAGAGGGGGCCAGATCATGGTAGACAGGGGTTTTGTAGGGTTTAGTGCTGCATTCAATGATCTCATCAGCACACTTCCAATTCTTGTAGAAATGGAAGGCCTTCTTATCCCAATCCTCAATGGTGGTGGGAACAGTGTCCATGGACATGATGCAGCACATGAGGGAAGGAGGGAGGCCAGCAGAGTAGTAGCCAATGAGGACATGGTCCTCAGTGATACCAGTGAGTTCCTTGTTCTGGAAGAACTTTGAAGAATACTTGGCGAGGGGGGGGTCAAAGACCTTCTTATGGGTCTTGGGGCCTTGCTTCATGGTCATCCAGGTGGTAGACAGCCAGGTGATAGCAGAGGGTATGATGTCCTTGTGGTTGAATACTTTGATGAATGCTTTGTAAAAGTCAGCCCAAGATCCAAGTTGGGGGGTAGACCTGGTGAGTGCCTTTCATTGGAATGTGTCTGCCCAAGTGGCAGCTGACTTCTTGGTCATATAAGAGAGGGCAAAGGTGATCATCCTCTCCTCCATGCTGTAGATTTCATGGTTAATGGTGAGATAAAAGAGCATGATATTTATCCATGCTATAGCAGTGTCTGGGGGAGCCATCATAGGCAGCAGGGGTACCGATATGTAGTTTGGTGGGTTTTACAGGAGTGGTGAGGATAGGGGTGGCAGTGGAGGATCTGGAAGGTCTAGTAGCAGGTTGGGAGGGCATGGGTGGAGGAAGGAGAATGATGGGACCATTGATAACAGTTGGAGGGGTGAGAGGATGAGGGATAACAAGTTCGTCAAAGAGATGAGCAAGGTCAGGGTCTTCTTCCTGAGGCAGAAGTGGTTCATCGGAGTGAGTCTCTGAAAGGTACTCATCTTCATCATCAGGGGATGATTCAGAGTCATGGGGAGTTGAGGTGGGGCACCATCCAGAGGACAAGGGAGGGGATCAGTGGGAAATGGTGAAGGACTACAGTGGTGGTAGCCTTTGAAGTAGAAGCTAGACTTTTGTTACACTTGGCCCAGGTAGGGGCGAGCACAGACCTAGCAGACAGAGGACTGGGATGAAGGGCTGAATGCCTTCAAAACAAAGGGGATGTTATCCAGAGGGTCTTCCTGCAGAGTGAGGGCAAAGGATGCTGAGGGTCTTCCTACAGCAATGAGGGGACTTCCAGTCAAGAAGAAGTTCTTGCTGGTGGATGAGGAGTGAAGGACCAAAGCGGTAGATTGGCTCAGGTATGCCAGGTAAGTCTAGCTTATGGGTACATGGCTAGACAATGAGGATTTATATACCTATCTGAGGGATGCATGGGCCAGCTACCATATAAGGAAGAAGGAGAGGAGAGACAACAAGATGTCTGAGTTGGATCAGATGAGAATGTAAGCTGTAGTGACAAGAGTGTTGGAAAAGGAAAAGGAAGTCTGAGTTGGATTGGACAAGGACTAAAGGGAAATGACAAAGAGTCTGGCTGGTCAGACAGCAAAGTAATAAGGAATATGTAAGCGGCAACAGTAGGAAAAGGAGATAAGAGGAAAGAAAAGGGGTGAATCATAACAGCCTGAGACTTGTCAAAGGGACTAGGGGAAAGGACTTGAGAACTTGGACTGAGAGGTGATTCAGAAGTATGCTGAATTGTGCAGATCAAGAATGTAGTACATGGTATGTATTGAAGGCTTATATATCTGAGCCTAGTGTACACAGACCATGTACCATAAAGGAAAAGAACAAAAGGGAATATAAAAGGAGTCTGGGTTGAATTGGATGACCACATAAGTGAGATGACAAAAGAAACTAAAGGGGTACAATGGAAGCTTCTAGATTGTTCACAATGACAAGAACATGAATTTAATCATAGAGAAACATACCCAGGATACAAGAATAAGAAGGGAAAAGACAAGAGACAAGGAAAAGACATGAGTGTAAGTAGGAAACTGTAACATTACCCTCTTCATATACTCAAGCTCCAGGCTTGAGAATCTCAAGGTCCCACTGATGATGTAGAAAGGCCAGTGAAGATGCTAGCAGCCTGTTCAAGAGTGTAATGTTCAAATGGACAGTTGTCAAGGAGATGACCAATCTGATTGCAGCATCCACAGGTACATGTGGGGCAAAAGCAAGCTCTGTGTCCCTAGTGCTGGCAAAAGGAGCATTGGATGGTAAAGCAACAGTGAGAGGGATGGACAGGAGTGAAGGCATGGCAGGAGGGGCATCAATACTCAGGGTAGTCATCTCAATAATGACCCAGAAGATTGGAGTGAAAGCAACAAGTGGTTGAGGAGGTGGGTCAATGATATACTGGGGGTGCAACAGTCTGGACTGCAGATAAGAGGATCTGCTGACTGTTTGGGAGACAGATGAGCAAGATATTAGCCCAATTGAGGGCTAGGGCAGATTGGTCAAGGGTGTACTCATCAGATGAGTCAGAGGGGACATCTCCTGGAGAGGGGGTAGAGGGGATGAGGAAAGATGAGCAAGGAGGGGAGGCAGGGAAAGGGAGCATGAATGGGTAATGGAGCAAGGGGAAGAGTAGATAACAAAGAAAGGTAATGGTCACAAGTGTCCATAGGCATAGATTGGAAAATGCAATGAAAGGTGGGATATAACAAGTGAGGATCAAGATGTTCAATGTAGACATGGAAGCTGTGAATGTGAAGGACAGTTAAGATGCATTCTGGAAGATGATTAATCAGAAGACAAAGAGGGAGGCCAAAGTCAGCAGACAAATCAGAAGGGGCAGATTGGAAATGGAATGATTGAACTTTAGAAATATCATAGAAGTGGTGCATGAGTTCCTGCATGATCTCATCCACTTCATACAAAGGATCACTTTTGAGGGCATGGACAAGGATGGGATTTGTGAGGGTACCAGCATAGAGCGTGTTGATGGGGGAAGTGGGAAGAAAGGTAGGCTGCACAGGCTGTGAACACAATGGAGAACTAATAGAGATGCCTGAGAGTAATGAAAATAAAGTGGGAGAAGGGACAGAGAATATAGTAGGCATATCAAACAAGGGGAAGAAGGGTGTTAAGGATGATAGAAAGGTAAAAGAAAGCAATGATGAAGGACATTGGAACCATCATAGAGAGTGAGTCTTTTTATAAAGAGAGAGAAGGGACTCAGCATGACAGAGATTGCTCTCTGATTCCCATGTATTTTCAGATGCCAAGTACCCTGTCCATGTGGTCAGGTACCAATATCAGCCAGGAGATCCCTTGTGTGCAAGGATGTCATCTACTTCATATTCTTCCTCACCTTCTATGACATCAGGAGGTGGTGAAGAGAATGATGGACCATGTGCTTCAGTGGTGTGATAAGGGGATAAGAGAGTAGCATGGAAGACACTGTGTATTTTCCATGTAGAGGGGAGACATAAGTGATAGGTGAGTGGGGATAGTACCTGGGAGATTTCAAAGGAGCCTAGATGTTTCAGAGCAAGTTTCCAAGAGATAGGGGATGTGGAGGTTGGCTTTGAGCCATACCTTATCTCTGACTTTCCAGGGAGAGAATTTCTGAAAAGCATGTTGTGTCATCAGATGGCAGGCTGAGTCATGTGCTGCCAAGGCCTCTTTGCAGGATTTCTCAAGGAGGGTAAGGTGAGAGGAGAGGGCAGGGATGAAGGTCTTTCTGAGGGAGGGATAGGCTCATGGTTCATACCCAAGTATGAGGGAGAAAGGAAAGGCTTTAGTAAAAGAGTGGGGGGAGGAGTTATGATGAAACTCAGCAGTTGTGAGAAAGGAAGACCATGAGTGTGGTTGGTTGGTACAAAAAAGGCAAAGATAGGTTTCAATTTCCTGGTTGGTCCATTCAGTTTGACCATCAGTTTGTGGGTGATAGGCAGTGGAAAGTCAAATATCATACTATAATAGAGGAGATGCACCAGCTCTCAGGCAAATGCAGAGGTGACCTGTGGACCATGATCAGAGATAATAGAGTTGTGGAGACCAAACTGTTTGAACATGTGATGGAAAAATAGTTGGGCTACCCTGGCTGCATCAATGGCTTTAGTGCAAGGGATGAGTATTACCCCCTTTGTAAGCCCATGGTCAATCATGACCAACAGAGAATCAAAGCCAGAGGAGATAGGGAGGTTAGTGATGAGATCCATAGAGAGCTGTCAGAATGGCAGGGATGCAGAGGAAGGAATAGGAGTGAGAGGAGGAGCAGTGGGATGGGTGTTCACCTTGGATTGCTGGCAGAGAGTGCAACCTGCAATGAAGTTCTTAATGAAGGTGGAGAGGCTGGGCCACCAGAAGTCACATTCAACAAGAGCTTTGGTGTGAAAGAAACCCATATGACCAGTAGTGGGAGAGGCATGGAGAGCATGGAGGAGAGAAGAACAAGAGGTGGGAGGAACATACATCCAATGGCAAAAGAAAAGATGTCTATTGTCAAGAGACCAATCCAAAAGAGTAAAATGAGGGAAGAGAGGAGAGCCCTCTTGAAGACTATGAATTGCACAAAGGACAAGGAGATCTGAAGAAGAGGAGGAATGGATGTGATTGGTGAAAGTGATGTCAAGAGTGGCAATGATCTGGAGATCAGGGAGAATAGGGAAGGAGGGATTGTCCTGGGAGGTGTCAACCAGATCCTTGTGGAAAAGTGCATCAGTAGGGGCCATATGAGCACCAGGAGTGACCTGCCAGATAAGATCAAAGTCCAGGAGGAAGAGAGACCAGCAGGCTTGGTAGCAAGACAGCTTATGAGGATCCTTGAGGTAGGAAAGGTTTTTATGGTCAGTGAGGATGGTGACCAGGTGAGAGGTCCTGAGGAGGTACTGCTGCCATTCTTGGAGGGTAAGGATTACAGCCAAGAGCTCCCTGTCATAGATATCATAGTTATGCTCTGCAAGACTAAAGGTCTTGGAGAAGCAAGCACAGGAGTGCAAGTCACCGTTAGAGTTGGACTGGAGGAGAACAGTGCCAGCCATGAGAAGAGATGCATTGGTCATGATGGAAAAGGGTCAAGTGACATCAGGGAATACTAGGATTGGTGAGGAAGAGAAGCAGGCTTTCAGGATGTCAAAGGCACATTGTTGGAGGGGGGTCCAGAGCCAAGGCTTGTCCTTATGCATGAGGAGAGTGAGAGGGGTGATGAGATCAGAGAAGCTTGGAATAAACTTGTGATAGAAGTTTGTGAAGCTGAGGAAGGAATGAACACCTTTGACTGAGGGAGGCTTCCATTCCTGAATTGCAGAGAGTTTGGTGTGGTCCATCTGGATGCATCCCTGTCCTATGATAAGCCTGAGGTATTCCATAGTTGCTATGTCAAAAGAACATTTTGAAATATTAAGGAAAAGATTGTGTTCCTGTAGTTGGAGGAGCACATGCTTGGTTTGGGCATGGTGGAGTTCTATATCATCCTTAGTATGAATATCTATATTGTCCATGTAGATCTTTAGCCAATGTTCTGCAATCATATCAGCAAAGATATAATTCATCAATACTTGGAAGATGGAGAGTGCATTGTTGAAACTGAAGAACATGACAGTTGGTTCAAAAAGTCCTAAGGAGGTGATGAATGCCATTTTCCATTGATCCTCCTGTAAGCAGTTGTTGTTGTACTGTTAGAGCACATTCTTCTCCACTCCGCTCTGGTCAGTTGGAGGTGTGGATAAAAGGTCAAGAGGGATGAGAGTGGTCCGGAAGGTGTCCAGAAGGTCAGAGGTGTTGAGGATGTTGGTCTCAGTGATGCAGGATGGCATGCTGTACCCTTGTGCGCTCTCAGTCCTCTGAGGTTGTAGGTCAGACAGAGAAGGAAGGAGATGTCAGAGATGGAATCCGACAGAGGTGGACTGAAGAGAAGAGTGAAGAAGATGGCTAGGGTTGTTGATATTCAGACTGAGTAGTACAGGAGGTAAGTACAGAGTATATATAGTTCAGAGTCTGAGGCTATGTACTACAGATGACTGAGGTGGATGACTGAGACAGAGATGGAAGGGAAACTACTCTGGAGCTGTGCTTCCGGATAGGAGAATGCTGGAGCTGTGCTTGTGTAGAGAACACAGCTGCAGGTGAAGTCTAAGTGTGGGACTAACTAAATGGAGATATGAGAGATGTACATAGGGGGTCGGAAACAGAGTCGGAGATATACATAGGAGTTAGAATACATACAGGAGTCAGAATAGGAGTATTGGATTGGAGGAAAGGGTGGAGGATCAGAATTAGGGGTTGGACTGACACAGGATGTGACATGTACCCCCAACAGATGTCAAACTTGGTGAATAGGGTGGAGTCCTTCATGTCATCAATAAGTTTGAAGATGAGGGGGAGCAGATAGGCATTGCAGATAGTGTGGGAGTTGAGGTAATGATAGTCCTAGCAGGAGCAGAGGGTGCCATCTTTCTTTGATATAAAAAAGAATGGAGATGCTTGGAGGGATTTCAAGGGGATGATATGGCCAGTTTTAAGGTTTTCCTCAATGAAGGTTCAACATGCTTCATGTTCTCCAAGGTTCAGAGGATAGATTTTAGCAATCTTTGGGATGAAGGACAGTTTTAGATTGATAGTGTGGTCAAAAGGACAATAAGGGAGGAGGATACTGAACATCTTTTCTGAGAATACATTGATGAATTCTTTGCACCAAGAGGGAACCTCCTGTTCCTTTGGTTTCTCAAGTTAGGTGAGCTGGGTTGAGAGGGTAATCTTGCTGAGATGTTGTGGATATGGGTCCATCTTTACATCATTCCAGAGTGGACTCTCATGAAGAGGTATCACAGCATCCTGGAGAGTGAGGGTATTGGTGATCCAGTCCACCAAGGGATTCATTTTCTTAAGCCAGGGCATTCCTAGGATGATATGAGGGGAACCAAGGTGACAAGAAAGGTTACTTTGTCTGAGATTTCAGGGAAGATGATGTTGATGATGATGGACCATTTGATTGTTCCTTGATGGTTTTGGATACCATCAATGTTGTAAGTGACAAGAGGTTGGGGAAGACAGTGAATGGCAGAGTAAATTTTCAGTATGAGGGAGGTGTCAATGAAATTACTAGTAGCACCACTGTCAATAAGGGTGGAGGTGTCAATGTTTTTGATTCCTGCTTGTAAGTGGACTGGGAGACACATTGTTCATTCATTGACAAGTCCTACTAATACAGCAGATATGTCTAGGGAAGAGGACATAGTGGTGACTTCCCTTAGTGAAAACCTGAGGTGCTCTCCTCCTTGGGGGTGCTGTCAAAACAGAGTTTGAGTGTTTGTAGGATCTTGCCTTTGTCTTTCCCAGAAGTACGAAGACTATTGATGTAGGTTTCTAAGGCTGAGGAGGGTTTTGTTGGAGGGGTGAAGGTAGTGTTGTGGGCAGACGTCTGCTGTTTTGCCAAGTGGCAGGGCAGAACTGGCACTGCCAGGCAGTTGGCAGAATACCCAAAGATCCAGCTGGCAGAACCTGGGATTTAAAATTGTTTTTAGTTAGTTCCTAGGCAGACTGTCATGGTACAGCCACACCAAAACGAGTGATAAGAAATTTTTCTGAAAACCACCAAGCCCCAACATTTTGCTAGCGATGCTGACCACAAATACTGGAGGGCAACTTGTTCCTCCATTCATTGCAACAAATTTTACTCGTCTTGACAAAGTTGATAACAAGTCCAATCGCTATTTCTGGAAGTGTGACTTCTGTGGCGATAAAGAAGGTGCCTCAGGTTCTCAAATCCAAGGACATGACAACAATCTTCCCAAGCACACGGCTGAGTGTATGGATACATCCCCCTAGGTCTGCAAAGAAGCATGCCTCTTTATTTCAGGCAAAACCCAAGCAGCACCTGTAGAATCTGAATCCCAGGATCAGATAAGCTCGAATTCTCGGCCTGTTATTCCTAGTGTTGTGGTCGTGAAGTGGAAGAAACACTCAGGCTCTCTTGACAGCTATATTGATTACCCTCCGACAAAGGAACAAACAAGTCAGGCGAATACTCATCTACTCCAGTAAAGCTTTGAAGGATTTATTTGATTCAGATCTGCTAACTATGGATCTAGATTCTTTGCTCATGCCAATCTCCTATTTCGTGCTGCGGAGAATGAGTTTTTGGCACTTTTCCTTGATGTTATTCGTCCGTCCTACAAATTACCATCACGCTATGTTCTGTCGCACAATCTTCTTGACAGTGAAGCTGCTCATGTCCAGCAAGATGATATAGACAGACTGAAGAATTGCAAGAAGCTCACACTGCTTCTTGATGGCTGGGAAGATCAATTGAAGTGTAGCCTCTATGGATCTGTCACGGCCGAGGTTAACCAACACCCTGTTGTCTTGGCATTAGAGGATATGACTGCAAATAGAGGTAATGCAGAGAACCTCATTTCGGTCAGTCAGAAGGCTATGAGAAGGATGGAAATCAGTGAAGGAAAAAGCATAATTGCTGTTACAACAGACAATCCCACTGTCGTGCAAGCTTTTCGCCATAAATTTCAGGCACTATTTCCTTGGGTTCTCATGAGTAATTGTATTAAAAATTAATTAAATACTAATATTATTTCTAGACTTTTATGTGTTTCCTTCACAGTCTCAATACACTTGTTGGAGACATTGTCTCATATCCCATAATGAAGCAAACAATCACCCAGACCACTCGTATAGTCTCGTTTTTCACAAATTCTCACTACTGGGGTGGCCAGCTTAATGTTGAGGCAAAACAACAAGGAATCAAGCAAAGGTTGAAGTAAAACTGCAAGTCACGTTTCTATGCATTGATCTTACATTGTCTAAGTGTCACCTCATATAAGTATGTTAATCACATATTCTCTCGTGGACCACAACATTGAAATCATTTACAGAAGTCCTCTCTTTCAAGTTGCTGTTTGGCCAGGTGCTCAGCGGAGGATAAATGGAGAGAGCCCTATCGCCACTGATGTGCTTGATATCATTTTGCACAACCACCTCTATTGGAAATGGCTTGATCAACTCATAAGAACCACAAAATTTATCATCGACGCAATTGGCAATCTCGAATGTTGCCAAGCTTCTCTTGCTGACTGTCTCCTTGAGCTCATACATTGTGCAAAATACATGGCACACCTCCCACTTGAGCCCGACGACAACATTGGGTTTTGGCATCATGCACGAGCAGTCTTTAACCGCTGATTTCATGCTATTAACACACCAAACCATTCATTGGCACTTTTCCTACATCCAATGTGTCGGAAACTGGCTGTAACTCAGGCTGCAAGTGGAAGACCTATTGAATATATGGTTAAAACTGCCCTCGAGATCACACAGCAATGGAAGTGGGGAAAGGAAAGGGCCACAAGGCTTATCAGCGACATCCAAACATACAGTGTATCCCACGTGCCATTTGCCGGTGGGCAAGCAGACGGTCTCGTATGGTGGGAGAGCTTACCAGTGAATTCTGAAACCCATCCATTGAAAGCCTTTGCAATCCATATGCTCTCTATTGTTCCACATGCTGGCGACATCGAGCAACTTTTCTCTGATCTCGGCAGTGTTCAATCACCTAAACAATGCAATTTATCAGTCAAAACATTCAAAACACTTGGTAAAATTCGTGCAAACCTCAATTACCAACTTCACTTGAAGAAAGTGGCCACTGGCCTTTGTACTCGCCGCCACCATGCGCACGTACATACCCGCAATGAGCTTGGTGTCAATCTCAACACAGTAAAAGATATCGAGGATAACTTTACCTGGGTTCTATCTTTGCTAGGTCACTCGGATGAAGATCTTGCTGGTCCTGAGACAATCTCATTGGAGGATATTGATGTAGAGTTTGCAAGACTCGAACAAGTGAAACACGATGAAATTTTTGAAAATGTCGACAGTAACGAAGTGCTGGAGGGAAAGGTGTATGACTTTGCTGAATTGGAGCATGTCAATGAGGGAATTTCACCACAGAGCATCGACGAAGAGGTTGAGATGGTGAAAGACAGGAGCCATGGTGATGGTGGTTGGGATGCAAAGGTGTTGATGTTGTCTAGTGGTCTTCAGTATCTGTAGTGTAGCGATGATGTTCTGCCACACTGGCACAACCGGCAGAACCCCAGCGCTTGCCAGTTTTGCCGGTACAACTGGCAGAACTAGATGAAAACAGTTCTGCCCCATACACTAGGTGAAGGGTGTGACTGGGGTGGCATTGGTGGCTTGAACTCATTGTGCATTGCAGAAGGGGTTGGTGGAAGATTAGACATGAGGAGTTTGGAAGGTGAAGGTGTGACATTGTTGCATATTGTGGCCCTTTTTGTGACAGTGAAGGCAGAGACCTTCTCTGAAGCATCAAGCCCTTTCATCAAGGGTGAGCTTGGAGATGCAGATGACATCAACATCTCTCACAATCCATGTCAGCTCTGGTCCCTATCTCCATTCCTCCATCCCCATCTCCATTCTTACCTTTTCTCTGACTCTTGTATATACCTCCAGACTCCATTCTTGTTCCTGTTCCTGATATGTACTATCTCCATTTAGTTAGTTCCACTCATAGACTTCGCCCGTAGCTGTGTTCTCTATGTGAGCACAGCTCCAGCATTCTCCTACCTGGAAGCACAGCTCTGGAGTAGTTTCCCTTCCGTCTCCATCTCTGTCATCTGTCTCTGTCATCCATAGTACATAGCCTCAGACTCTGTACTATATATACTCTGCACTTACCTCTTGTACAGTCCAGTCTGAATATTGACTATAGCTTGTTCCCTCTTCTTCCCTCTTCAGTCTTCCTCTGTCAGATTCCGTCTCTGACATCTCCATCCTCCTCCGTCCAACCTTCAACCTCAGAGGACTGAGAGTGCACAAGGATACAGTGTGCCATCCTGCATCACTGAGACCAACATCCTCAACACCTCTGACCTTCCAGACTCCTTCTGGATGTTAGAGCATGTTCTTCTTCACTCCACTCTGGTCAGTTGGAGGTGCAGACGGAAGGTTGAGAGGGACAAGAGGGGTCCGGAAGAGGTCCGGAAGGTCAGAGGTGTCAAGGACATTGGTCTCAGTGATGCAGGGTGGCACACTGTACTCTTGCACGCTCTCAGTCCTCTGAGGTCGAAGGTTGAATGGAGGAGGATGGAGATGTCAGAGACGGAATTCGATGGAGGAAGACTGAAGAGAAGAAGAGGGAACAAGCTATAGTTGATATTCAGATTGGAGTAGTACAGGAGGTAAGTATGAGCTTATATACTTTGGAGTCCAAGGCTATGTACTACAGATGACAGAGACAGATGACAGAGACAGAGACAGAAGGGAAACTACT
>JBBPLV010000666.1:0-15582 GCA_038089975.1 Boletellus ananiceps | reverse complement strand
GACAGTGGACTCGGACACTAAGACAAAAGCAGACAACAAATGTAAACAGCAGCCACAATTGTGGCTGACAATCTAAATAGAGTAATCTAGTAGAAATGCGCTAAGTGAGCAATCAATACAGCTAACATCGCCTTCTGCTGCACGAAGACCTTCTTCAGTGCCGCCCAGGTGGCAGTAGGGTCGTCCTGGTTGACACATATGTGGACTCATTGGTCCTGTGTGATGTTGAGCATAAGCTCGCCAGCTGCCTTGTCCTGCTTGATGTCCCAAGCAGTCTGTTCTGCTCCAGCAGTGGATGGGCGGACCTCTTTTCCGTCCACGAGCCTCCAGAGTCCCTTCCAGCACAGCAAGGCTTTCATCTCTTCACTCCATGTGACATAGTTGGAGCCATTGAGAGGCTGGATGCATGTGGAGTTGCTTTGCTGCTCTGAGGACATAGTTGACGAGGTAGGCAGATTGGAGAGGCGAGGCAAGGGAGAGGAAAAAACACAAGCAAGGTGTCGAGTGAAAATTTCGTCGAGTGATGGATGCTCACAAAGGCACTTCCCTGAGTAAAAGTGCAAGCCTTTTGCACTATGTTAGGACTAGGACGTCATTGACCCTGCTAGGGATTATTTAGGGACATGCACAATCACGGGGGTGTGTTAACTGTGTTGATTGCATACTTGGCGCATTTTTGGTATGATTACCATATTTAGGTTCACAGCCACATTGTGGCTGATGTTTATGTTTGTTATATGCTTTTGCTTTAATGTTGGAGTCCACTGTTTCGCTTTCCTTAGTTTCTTACAGTGGACTCCAGCTGTGACACTCCAGCTGTTTTAACATTTCTGACACCTGACTCCAGCTGAGCAATCCCTGCTGTTCCAGAAGTCTTGCACACAATGGAAGATGGCATTATATATCTGTGACTGAGTGCCTTTGATGACAGGTGAACCTTGTATGAAATCATCTCTGCCCCTGTCTCTGTCTTCATACAGATAATCATGCTGTTGTTCTGGATTGACAGAAGGAGTGAGGACATCATTGATGTGATGTAGGACAGCATCAAACAGCAGGGTGATCCTACTGGATTGGACATTCCTGAAGTGTCTTGTGAATGTGAGAGGATATGTGTGATGGGAGTAGGAGCCTTGATACTGACAGTGTCTGGAGGAATCAAGGTGTCAACCTTGGTGAGGTCCACAAGGGCACTAGAGTGTCTACTTCCTTGGACAGGAATGTGATGGTGAACATGGAAGCTGTCAGCATCATAGACAGAAAACTCATGACCATTGATGCAAGTTGCTGATGAAGGTTGACAGGAGCATAGCCATGGTCTGTGATGGGATGATTGTAGAGCCAGTCATAGAGGTGATACAGTTGGGCACTATTGATCAACTGCCATTCTTCAGTTTCTTGAAAGCTGCAATGGATGCCAGTGTTAGTGTCAGGCAATTTGATACATGGAACTGGCACTAGACTTCCAGGACAGCTGTAGTGCCAGCCTGAGGGAAAGAAGACATACATGATGTGATGTGTGATGGAAATGGCCATGACACAAATATAGAAGAGGTCCCTGTCCATGTTCCATGTGTGCTGCTCATGGCAGATATTGTTTTGAATGTGAGGTGCACAATACAGATGGGCTGATTTTGACCATAGCAGACAGTGAGGATAACAGGAGAGTGATGTGTGATGAAGCACTCAGACTTCCAGGATGGTGGGGCAACATGGACCCAAGTTTGCCAGGTTTGCATGATCTCTGAGTGAAGACAATGACCATCTGGAAGAGTGAGCTCAAGAGAGTGATTGCATTCCTCAAGCCTGCCATTGTGTCATGTGAAATTGGTTCAAAATCCAGGTGGCAAGAGCAACCATACAGCCTGCCAGTGAGTGACTTTGACCTCTGTTAGTGCTACTAGCTTGTACTCACAGTATGTCAGTGACTCTGGTGATGGAGTCACAGGATTGGATGGGGATGGGGTAAGGATCATCATAGTGGATGTCTTGGAAGTGCATGTTGGAGACAATGGCTGCAAAGAACATTATTGTCATGTGGACATGGGTGGAGGCCAAGGCAGACATGGTAGAGGGGCCTGTGAGGGGAGACATGTTTGGAGGAGCATCTTGCTGGTCAAGGAGAGAATTTGGAACAAAGGCAATCCAGACTGTCTTTCCGGGCACAGGAACCAATATGGAGCATGTGACCTGTGGTTGAGAATGGAAGGGGAGCTGTAAAGTCTGGCCAAAGCTTTGAGATCTTTGAAAAAAAGATGTTGAAGTGTCATGTATGGTTGATGAGAAAATCTGAGGAAGGAAGGATTGCATTGAGACTGAGATGAGCACCAAGGAAGAGGAGGAAGTTAACAAAGTGTGTATCAATGGAAGGGACAACATTTTGGTCATCTGTGGAAAGGAGAATGTTGTTGTCAATTCTAAGTGAAGAGCAGGAGTGAAGGGAGCTGATGGTGGCATGGTGATTGTGATTGTCAACAAAGTTGGCAAGTGTAGAAAGGGAGAGAGGCTGTGAAGGACAAGACTTAAAGTCTACCAGAAAAGCATCACAAAAGTGTACCCAAATATATCAAAAAGCATACAAAAAGCATACTTAAAGTTTTTCAGAAAACTGTCTCAAAAGTTTACATACAGTGTATTAAGAAATTATATAGAAGTATATTTAAAGTCTATCAGAGAGTGTACTAAAAGTGTATCAAAAGTTTACAGAAGTATCAATAAGATACCAAAAAGTACATGAAGTATATAAAAAAAGTGTATCAACAGTTTATTAATAGTATGTCAAAAAGTGTACAAAAAGTGTATGAAAAGTGTGCTATCAAAGTGTACCAAAAAGTCTACAAAAGTCTGCAAAAAGGGTATAAAAAGTGTACTAAAAAGTGGGCCAAACATGCACAAAAAGGTGCACAAAAAGTGTATAGAAAGTGTACTAGAAAGTGTACCAAAAGCATACAAAAAAGTGTGTGAAAAGTGTACTAAAAGTGGGCCAAAAGTGTATTAAAAAAGTATACAAAAAGTGTAGCAAAAGTGTAAAAGAAGACTGAGAAGAATTCAATTGCCATTTGCTTTCCCATGCCTCAACTGAGTTTGCATTTTTGGCTTGAGTTTGAATTTTTGCTACAAACCTATATAAACTAGGCTCTCTTGAAAAATTTCCCAAAGCTTCTTTTTCCTCAACCACTATCATCTCTTATATCTTTTTCAACACAGTAGTACTCTGTTCATCACACTTCTTGGTAAGTAACAGGTACTAATATTTTTTACATTCTTGATAACTATTTGTCCTCTTGTTTGTACATAGATTATGAGGTCAGCTTTGGCCCAGTCTACTGATTCTGACACTTACTTTCAACTCTATCTTTGTTTCTTTCTACTGCATTTTGTTTTCTGGAAGGATGTCATCTATTTTGAGATTGTTCCTACATGCAGGGGAATTTTGACAAATTTCATTCCTGGGATTTCTCCTTTCTACCCTGCCAGTATAGCATTTCAATAACTTTCAAAGTGTTATAAAATCTGCATCTGGTAAGACTAGGGGTTGACAAGTCCTAGAAGATCTGAATGCTCTTTTTCCAAATTCCCAAATATTTCTAAGAAATTGTGAAAGTCAGACAGTAGAACTCCCAGAAACATATGAGCTATATCCTGCAAAGCAGTGGGATCTATTCTATAGGGATATTCTCATCCACTTCTTGAGTTGTCAGATACATCTATAGTGCTACAATTAAAATAACAAATATTATTATATTCAGCAACATCAATTACTATTCAAAACATATTGCTCCTTAGAACCAATAGGCTTTTTGAGTTCAAGGATTGGTTTAACAGGTAGAATGTCCTTGAGATTCAGTACAGAGGGGATGTCTTGAACCTTCTATAGCATTTGAGCAAACATCTCATCTCTGGGTTTATTATCAGAAGATAGACAATGTCTGGAAGGGCCTAGGATAGCCATCTTCTGAACAACCCTTCAAACCTTGACAGGCTCAGGGATTGTAGATAAGCACCCAAGTGTAGCACTTCCTTGTGCAACCATAACTGCTTCAAGCTCAGAGCTGCCATCCAATCCCACTTTGATAGATACCAGAAGTGACTTTATTGCATCTTTACATGAGACAATATGGATTTCTTCAGATACACTGCTGGTTTCTTGAAGCCCTTCTGTAGATGTCTATTGTCAAACAGTACATCTAACATTCATTCCTCTTGCTATTTGCTCTTATTGACCCACTGCAGCAGATCATTCCATCTTCTGCTCTGATGTCCTCTCTTCAACACAGCTTCATCTGGAAAGCTTGAGCTTGTGTTGACTGACATATCTGACTTGGATTCATTATCAAATCTTTCTCATCTCTTCTAAGAATATTTGCTTCTGCCTCCTTCATTGTTACTACTAAGTAGTCTTTGAACATTCTTTCACTGGCTAGCATCTGCTCTCTCAAGGTCTTCAACCAGTTTTTTCAAATTTCCCATTTCATCAAACCAATAATAAAACTCAAATATGTCTTCTAGATTCCTTTGTTGTTGCTCTCTAATGAACTTGAAAAAGTGGATAGTATCAGCTTTTTTTATATGACTGGGGTTATTAGAGAAATTAAATCTTGTAGAAAGGAATCTTTCTGTAATTATTTTCCTGCCATCTTGGGCCAGGCATCTGAATGGAGCACTGTTAGATGACTGGCCACATACTTAGCCTATGACAGTTTTCAATAAATAATCTCTGTCTAGATTTCTGGTGACTTACAATAGTGTGTGGTGATGAACCCCCTCATTATATTTTGACACTCAGTTTTGGTGGCATCTGTAAAATCTCCAATGTGAATGCTGCCATCTGTAGCGATCACCAACTTTACCACATTGATTTTCTGCTTCTAGGTCTTTTTTGTACAAGGCTACATGTTTTCATTGGAGGGTTGGATTTCTGGATCACTTCCCCCTTCCTCAATGACTTCTAGTGTCTCATTGACAAACATCTCCTAGTTGCACTCCACTTTATGGACCACATAGAATGGACAGCCACTCTCAATCTCATTGAAATCCTCTCTATATAGAACATTAGCTAGATATTGAAGATGAGTAAGACATACACCATGGTGACCTTACACCTCTTTTCATCCTTTCATCCTGTCACTACTACAGCCCACATGCCATAGGCCTACTATATCTTCTGTACAAATTTATTAAATATGGTTTGCTCAAATTTGATGACATTTTTAGAGCCTGTAATCAGATTGTGTTACTCACTCAGGTAATTGTAGAAGACTTTCCTAGCTTTCATGTTATTCATTGGCCTCCTCTTCAGATTCTATTTTGCTGCTGATTGAATAGCAGTGGCCTTCTCCTTGTATGTGAGATGTTCCATCATCTTTGTCAATATCACTTGGTAAACTTCAAGTGCATCAGGTGTTCCAAGTTCTTTCTTGGACTTGTGGACAATAATGTGGTTGATTTCCTTTTCCTTGGCTTTACTCAAGTCTTGTTGTAGAGCCACATCTTATACACCTGAATTTAGTCTTGAGTTAAGCTGAAACAACCACTTACCAGCCCTGCTGAGTAAGCAGCTATAGGAACAAGGAGGCTTATGGTCAAGAGAGAGCTGAGTGGACAAACTCAAGAGGACAAGACTGAGGTCCTCTGTGAGCTGGGGGCGACCCTTATATATCTTTCTAATGTTTACACTCATGTACACTAAATCTAATGATATCCTGTGTCTACCTGAGTCAGGAGGAGTCATATGTACATGAGGGAAACATGTGTAGGGTACAGGGTGACAATGGATGAGTTGCATGAGAGTGGGTACTATGGACAGGGGTCATGAGGATCAACATGAGGTCATCATGTGAATGCAGCTATGGTGATCATGTAGCTGTGTGATGAGTCACATACCCAAATCAGGTAATCTAGATATTGGACTGAGATAAGCTAGTGGTTCAGCTGTGTGTGACAGCACATGGCTGTACATAGCAGTGCATATCTGTGTGGACCTGTATGGAGGCAGCATAACTCTATGTGTTATGCAGGATGTACCTTGAGTACATAGACTGGGACTGACCAATGGGCAGAACACTCACAAAGAGGTATAACTCAGCCCAAAGGGAACTAGAGAACTATATGGTCATTAGACTGGACTAGAGACAAAAGATGAGGACCTGAGGAAGGGGACTCAGACTGAGGATAACTCAAGGTTATGCTAGATTGCGCAGAACAAGAATGAGGGTATATGGTTTGTAGCTAGGGTTTATATAGTCAGATGGATCATGCACAGACCATGTACCATATGAAGAAAGGACAAAAGGGTAGCTAAGATAAGAGTCTGAGTTGAATCAGATCAAAACATAAGTGTGATGACTATAGCAGAATGACAGACACTTTGAGAATGTTCCAGAGGAGGAGAATATGGATGTAGTTATAGATAAAGAGACCTGGGACATGAGAACAGGAGGAGCAAAGACAAGACAAGAGGAGAACATGTGGATAAAGGAAAGAAATTGTAACACTATGTCAGTCATGGTTACTAGGGTGGACATGTGTCAAACATGTGTTAGAGTGAGTCGATATGAGTTGGAATGACTCCAGAGTGGTCTAGATGAGTCTGGACCAGATCTATGATGCGTGAGGGGTGATTAGGCTAGCTAAGCCTGAATGTGGAATAGATAAGTGGGTGAAATCCATATAAACTCATAGGATGGTTGGATTGAGCTGGAAAAGGGCAGAAAAATACCAGGAAATAATGGCCCAACAAGCGTTTCAGATGCTGCTTTGGAGCACCCAGAACCCTCCAAAGTTTGATGGAAGCAATCCTGTGCTTCTCCCACAATACCTTGAGGACATAGAGTTGCTTGGTAACCTAGCTGCTCTAAACAAGGCTGACCAAATTAAAGCTGCAATCCAATATGCAGATTTAGAGGAAGCTGAGGTCTGGGAAACGCTCCCAAAAGCTATGGCAGTTCCTGGACTTTGGGCCCCTTTTGTGGCCACTGTCAAGATGTTGTATCCCAGATGTGAGGGTAATAATCACTTTAGTCATGCTGACCTTCACTATATGATACAGGAATACAAGTCAAAGGCAATCAGGACTCAGGCCAACTTTGGCAAGTTCCATCAAAAGTTCATGAAGATTGCTACCACCCTCATTGCTGCCAGGAAGCTATCTGACTTGGATAGGGACTCCTACTTCCTACAAGGTATTCCCCCTGACCTCCAGTCTCAGATTCATCATTGGCTATCCGTCCTGAAGTCTCACCACCATCCTGATGATCCATATCTGATGACAGATGTAGTTACTGCCACACAGTTCTTACTCACCAGCTCTGTGCTCCATGATCCTGTTCTATTGATTGACACTCCGACCCAGCCTCTGCAGTGTCAACAACATCATCACCCTCATCTGCAATCTTCTGCTGCTTCCACTCCTATTGTGAAATCAGAAGTAAACCTAGCACATCCAAGCTCTTTGAATTCTTGCTGTGGTTTCTATAGTGAACCTGGCCACTTTGTCTGTGATTGCCTTCATGTGCTAGACTACATCCATGCTGGAAAGGTAGTCCATGGAGCGAATGGTTGTTTGTTCATGAAGGATGGATCACCTATCCTACATATTCCTGGCTGTACTTGCATGCAAGATGTGGTTGAAGAGGTCATTTGTCAGAGGCCCCCTCCGGCTTCCTCTGCTCCAACAACAGCAACCACCACAACATTCAGAAGAGATCCACCTCCACACCATACTGCCAGTATCCTGTCGTTAATTGATCCAGAAACTCCTGCAATCCTTGAGATCGAACCTTCCACCTTCTACATGTCTATTGAAGATGCTGAACCTGACTTCCAGCCATACATCACTCAGGCTTGGGCTTCATTTCAGGCCAATAAGGCTGCAAAAGATACCCAGGGGAAGCGAGTCCACTTCAATAGAGTGCAGGTTCCTCTGTGCAGACCACACAAGCCTGCTTCTATTGCCAAGGAGATTGTGTCTCCAGCAGTGTAGGAAGCCTCTTCCAAGTTGTTGCAGGCTCCATCTTGTCTGCCTACTCCACCCATCACCAGTTTGGACAAGGGCAAATCTCCTGATCGTCCCTCTTGTCCTCTGACATCAAGTAACATTCCTCCACCCATCTCAAATGCTAACCCTATCCCTCCATATGCCTCAGGAGGGTAGTTCAGGTACTCATTCCCACTCAAGGATGATACTGCTCCTAAGCAAGTCCTCAACCATGTCCTTGTGACAAGTATTCCAGTACCAGTCAAAGACCTGTTTGTGGTCACTCCAGATATCTGGAAGCAGTTCCATGAACTCACCACCATAAAGTGTCTTGCTGCTTCTAACCTTGTACAGGTCAATGAGCTCACTGGATGAGACCCTCTTGCAGTCAAGGGCAAGTTTGGACACAAGATACTCAGAAGCAATGATGGAATGATTGTCACTCATCATACCCTGCCATTGTGAGCCTTGCAAGTGAAGGTGGCTAGGTCTGACAAGTCAATAACCTGTGTCTTAGATTCTGGTTCCAAGATTGTTGCCATGCCCAAGTAGTTTTGGGAGCAACTTGGTCTTCCTATTCAATCTGATCATGTTTTGATGATGTCGTCTGCTAACACTAGCACAGACTTGACACTAGGAGTCACGGAGAACCTAGCACTCAACTTCAGTGCAGGAAAGGTTTGCCTCCAAGTGCAAGTATTTGCAAGAGCAAACTCTGAACTCTTGTTTGGGTGTCGTTTCCACTGCCTCATGAGCGCAGCTACACATGACTATCTGGATGGTGCTCAGGACATCACACTATGCAACCCTAACATGGGGAAGGTATACAAGCTTCTGACCCAGTCTTGGATGGAAGGTTGTCCTTGTTGTCAGAGTGGCAGACACTGTCGGAACCATCAATCTGTGGTTGAGATGGGTTTTTAGATATCAATGATCCACTGAGAGGTTGGGGAGAGTCTATATGCCAATCCAGTTTATTCTAGTCCTGCTATCCCTTTTTGTGCCCTACAACTTCATCCTTCTTATTCTGCCCTTATTCTGCATCTTCTCCTTCAAAGCCTTGTATTGTGGGTCCGCTTCACCTACATCTTTCATCCCTGGTCCTCCTTTGCCTGCATATACCTACCTGTCTTCCATGGATTCCACTTTTACCCTGGAAGCTCTTTCTGCTCTCGAGTCAGTTTACTACTTTGACCCTGTTCATCATTGTCTTGCCTACAAGCTGGTAGCCAAAAAGGTTTGTTTGGTGGTGGCTCCTATTGATGAGGAGTTTCGCATCATCCAGCAGTTGCCTGAGGAGCTGCTTGCTGGTCTTGTTCCACTTCCTGTTCATCCTCCTGAATTTGTTCTGGGTGTCCACTTCACCCAGGCATGTGCTGATGTTTTAGATCTTGATCCAGCCAAATGGCTGTGGCCTGCCAAGCTCAAACTTGTTTGCTGGCTTGTCTGCAAGCATGAGAATGCTTTCACTTGGGTTCCTACCAAGCAAGGTCAACTTGATGAAAGATATTTTCCTCCAGTCAAGATTCCAATGGTCCTGCACATGCTGTGGATCCTACATAATATTCCAGTTCTACCTGCAATGTGGACTGAAGCAATTCAAATTATCAAGGATCAGATTGCTTCAGGGGTTTATGAGCCCTCCACAGCTGCTTATTGCTCTCACTGGTTCTGTGTCATCAAACAGGATGGCAAGACTCTTTGCCTCATTCATGATCTACAACCTCTCAATACTGTCACAGTCCACAACTCTTCTGTCTCACCATTTGTTGAACAATTTGCTGAATTCTTTGCTGGGTATGCCATCTATGGCATGCTAGACCTGTTCACAGGCTACGACCAGCATCCACTTCACTCAGACTCCTGGGACATGACTACATTTAGCAGTCCTTTGGGTCCTCATCGTCTCACTACTGTTCCTATGGGTTACACTAATGCCATGCAGATCTACCAGGCCAATATGGCTTTCATTCTCTAGGACAAGATTCCTGATTTCACATATCCTTTTGTTGATGACTTACCTGTCAAGTCCACAGAGATGTGCTATCAATCAGCAGATGGTACCTATGAGACAATTCCTGACAATCCAGGAATTCAATGCTTCATTTGGGAGCATCTCCAGGCTGTCCATTGAATCCTGCAGCATCTGCAGAATGTAGGAGCTACTGTGTCAGCGAAGAAGTTTGTGCTTGTTGCCCCAGATGCTATGATCATCAGACACAAGTGCACCCATGATGGCCACATCTCTCATAAGGCCAAGGTGCAGAAGATCTGCGATTGGCTGGAATGCCAGACTCTGACGCACATCCACAGCTTCCTGGGTATGTGTGGAGTACTTCAAATTTTTATCCATGATTTTGCTTCCCTTTCCTGCCCTCTTGTCAATTTGACCTGGAAAGATGTTCTCTTCAATTGGGGGGACCCTCAATGGGAAGCTATGCAGTGTCTTAAGGATGCAATCATCGAGTCCCCAGCACTCCATCATCTTGATTATGCTTCTGGATGCAGAGTGATCCTGGCAGTTGACACTTCTTCCATCACTGTTGGCTACATTCTATCACAGGATGGGGCGGATGGTAAACGTTATCCTGATCAGTTCGGCTCCATCAGCCTTACAGAGGTGGAGAGTCACTATTCCCAAGCCAAACTTGAGTTGTTCAGACTGTTCTGTGCTTTGCAGGCAGTCCACATATTTATCTTTGGGGTCACTAACTTTACAGTCGTAATGGATGCCAAGTATGTTAAGGGCATGATCAACAATCCAGATCTACAGCCCAATGCTACCTACCATCAATCACTGGATTGCCAGTATCCTTCTATTCCATTTCAAACTTGTGCATGTCCCTGCAGAGCGCTACACTAGTTCTGATGGTTTGTCATGCTGTTTGCCATCCAATAAAGATCCTCCTGAGGATGATGACTTCAAGGACTGGTTGGATGACACATATTCATTTTCTGTCATGCTACTCAATGATCATATTATTTCCTATTCTGCTTCTGCTGACATTTATAGTGTTACCTCTAGGGTTACTATCTGAATCATGGGATGTCCCATCTATGCTCTTATGCCTGTTTCTGCTCTGGATATGCATTCATCACCTCCTGCCATCCCATGTTTGTCCAAGGCAATCACTAAGGAGGCATGCATTGATCGCATCTGGGAATTCCTTTCTTCTCACATTTGTCCACCTGACCTTTCTGACTTGGATTATACTTCCTTCATCAGTGCTGCTTTGCACTTCTTTCTTCACAATGGATCCATTTGGTATCATGAGCCACATGGTCGTCATCAGCTCATTGTTCCAGTTGAGAAACAGTTCAGACTGATTAAGGAGGCTCATGATGACCTCAGGCACAAGGGTGTCTTCACAGTCCAGACACGCCTCCTCCTGCACTTCTGGTGGCTCATACTGGTGGACAATGTCAAGTGGTTTGTTTATACTTGCCATGAGTGTCAGTGTCATCAAACCATGAAGTTTCATATCCCCCCTTCTGTTCCTGTCATTGGTGGTTTGTTTCACAAGGCACATATTGATACCATTGTGATGCCTTGGTCTGGTGGCTATTGTGTCATTGTCCAGGCTCACTGTGCACTTACTTCCTATCTGGAATGGCATATGCTTCATTCCAAGAACACTTCCATGCTGGCATCCTTTATTTATGAGGACATCCTATGCTGGTGGGGTGCTCACCAAGATTGTGACTGACAACAGTTTCACTTTCATACAGGCACTCAATATCCTTTCTGCATATTATGGCATCCGACATATTCACATTTCGCCCTACAATTCACAAGCCAATGGTATAGTTGAACGCTGTCATTTTGATGTCTGGGAGGCCATCATGAAAAGTTCTCCTGAGGGGGAGGCTCACTGGCATTTTGCAGCTTACTCCATTTTTTGGGCAGAGCAAGTCAAAATCATGAAGTCCATGGGTCTCTCACCTTACTTCATGGTACATGGCATTGAGCCTCTATTTCCTTTTGACCTTTCAGAAGCTACATTTCTTGTTCCATTATCTGGTACTGATCCTCTCTCTATGACCGGACTGATCACCTGGCAAGCTCATCAGCTTCAAAAGCATCAGGACAATATAGATTCTATCTGTGCCAACATCATTAAATCTTGTTTTGCTTCAATCAAGCAATTCAAGTCTGCATTCAAGAATCAGATTAAGGACTTTGACTTCCCACCAGGGGGTCTGGTCTTAGTTCACAACTCGCAGATTGAAAAGGAGTTGAATCGGAAGATGAAGCCTTGATACTTGGGTCCGATGGTAGTCCTTCACCAGACCACTGGAGGGTCCTACATCTTGGCCAAGTTGGATGGTTCAATTTCAAAGCTGCGATATGCTACCTTCTGACTTATACCATATCACCCATGAATGCACATTACGGTTTCAGTCACTGACTTGACCAGAATGGATGAAGAAGCAATCAGTCAATTGGTAGGAGTAGATGAGGGAGAGCATGATGAAGAAGAGGAGGAGTCAGTCAATTTCGACTGATGCCCTTCCACAAGTACTCAATGATCCCTTTATCCTCAATCTGACAACATATACCATCCTTAATACTGCTCCTATGATATGTATAGCTTCATATCCTGGGATTTGTCTGGAGACCTCTGTTTCACCCTGGCATTCATCCAGTGATCTCGATCTGTCAAAACAAACAAAACTCCAAAACATATTTAGATCTCGTTCCACTTCTGCCTCTTGTTCTAAAAACAATAAAGCCATCACTTTCTCTCATCCATGTTGACATCTCTTGTGTCTCTCATGCCCATATTTAAATATTTGCCATTCATTTGTGCTCCAGGACACAGCACACATTCTCACAAAATATTTTTGCTTTGATCTGGTCATGTCTGGAAGCTGCTGATTGGGACAAGTGTAGGTATAGAATCGGAAGCTGAGCAATGAATGCAAGTCGAGTTGGAAGCTCACAAACCAGTGTTGTGTCCTTCATATCATTCTATTCTTTCTTATTGTTTGTTCATACACTTAGATTTTCTTTTCTTTTTGTTCTTGTTTGGACTCACTCGGATCAGACCTGGACACTTGCAGTACATTCACACAACTATCTATGACAGGATGGACAGATGGGCTACCTACAGGCCTAGGGCTGCCTTGACTATGGCAAGCTCCTCCCACTGCCTTGCAACCTCCTCCTTTGCATCAACTACATCTGACTCCAGCAACTTCATCACCACACCCACTGCCTTCACTGTGGACTCCATCATCTTGAGGCATGCTTGTGTTCTGGTGGTCTGCCCTTCTAGCTTCGTCACAGCAAGCCAACCTGCTTCTTGTGTTTTTGGGATCAGTGCTGGCATGGGTGCCTTCATGGGTGTTTTCATGGTTGCAACCAGAGCCTTGGTTGCCACTTTCTTCAGAGTCACATCAAGCTCAACATCGCTGTCAAGCTTGATCATATCAGGCAGTATGTGCAGCTGGTGCAGTTGTGCGCTTGTTGAAGTGAGTGGAGTGACATGAACTGTATATGGTTAGTGATAGGATGGATACAAAGAGGTACACTATGCACCTGGTGGTTTTGCCTTCACCATGGTGGCCACCTTCTCTGCTTTGACCTTCCATGCCCTCACCTGATCCTTCTCCTTCACCTCATGAGCCTGTTCCTTCCCCTTCACCATCTGCAGTTTCACTACCTCAGTCCAATGCCTCTTCTCCTGCAGTATGCCTGGTTGTCCTCCTCACCCTGATGACTTGATGCACTTGCCTTTGACCTTACTGCATGGGTTGCACATCCGCCCATATGGTCTGATGCACTTGAACCCCTTCTTCATGCAGTATTCACAGGGGGCTTTGTGTTCGACATCACTGTCACCCTTGTCACCCAGATTGTCACCATTGTCCCCATCTTTGTCATCTTCATCCTCATTGTCTTCGTTGTCCTTGATGACCTCTCATCATGCCCGCTAATGCTCATCAGCCTGGACCTCATCTGGATGATACTATTACACACCTTCTGCACTTGCGTGATCTCCACCACTGGTTTCGCTTGCATCCCTGTCCCTCCAGACATCATTGCTGGTGATAGTGCTGCTTCTGCTGCCATCATGCTCATCAAAGTCGCTGCCATCATTGCCATTGCCACTTCTGCAGGACCTAAACTCACAGACAGCACCTCTTGCCTCTTCTTCCGTGTGTTGTGGACCTCTTGCACCTTCCCAATCGCCGCATTCTTGTTTGAGGTGAGCTGTCTGAGCTTGCCATTGTTGTCCCTCAGCATCTACATTGTGTCAGTAAGGACATTTTAGTGGTCATTAGCAACCATATGGAGAGTGAAGGTGTTTTGTACACACCATCTGGAGTCCCCACTCCTTCACCCACATCTCCTGTTCCTCCCTCAGCTCCTCCTTGTCATTGGGAACCATGACTGCCAATCCCAGTGCTGCTTGCTTGGCTGTCTCAAAGCATTCATGCACTTCCTGCAGTGGCGTCTTGTCTTGAATCATGTTGCTGACTTGCAAGAGGGCGAGGAATTTGTCATAGGTGGACATGGTGGTAGAGCAGAGTGGTCATGTGCTGTGGTGTGGGGTAAGAAAGAGAAGAGAAGACAAAGAAACATGTGTAGCCAATGGACTTGCATTTACAACATGACTTGCAACTTCACATGGTCATGTGACTGACTGGAGACAGTCAGTCACAAAGTCCTCCTTGGGTGTAGGGAACCGGTGTTCCCTATACAACATGTGTTCTATAGGCTTTTTATCATTTCATGTGACTTACTAGTGCTGTGTAGGCATTCCTTGGACATTCTGAGCATGTACTTGGTTCATACCTTTCATTCCACTCCTATGCCTTACCTTCTGGTTCAACCATTGTTGGACCAACCTTTTACTTCCTGTACTTTGATCCTATAGCTTCTTGCATACATTTGCACTCATTCTATACTTACTACGTCATTTCCACAACAGGATGATGCATGATACCTTTATTTGGACTTGACCTTCCTGTCACTAGCCTAGCAATGAGTTGACAGTCTTGGGTATGCCTAGACTATATATAAAGCGTTGGCCTAAGCATGACAAATACCATCTAAGCTTCATTCCTTCATCCATCATCACTCACCCTTGTCAGAACTTGTCTGACTACATCCCTCATCATTTTCAAGTGTTGTACTTGTTGACCACTATGCTTCCTATGGCTTCCTACACTTCCTCCTACCTTCCTGTCCATTGCTTTGGTCTGGAACTCATCCAGACTGCCCCCTTCCTACCTCAGATCGCTCATTGCTCACTTGGGAAGTCATTAAAGGCAAACCCTTTGTCCTAGCTCTGACCTACAAAACCCCTGGGTTGAAGATATCACCCACCTCTCACTTCATGCCCACTTACTGTTATTCACCACTACCTCAATGAACACACTGTCCACGATGCTTACCCTCTTCCCCTCATCTCTGACCTCATCAATAAACTTCGTGATGCCAAAGTCTTCACTAAGTTTGACATCTGCTGGGATTACAACAATGTCCATATCATGGATGGACACCAATGGAAAGCAGCCTTCATTACCCACAAAGGCCTCTTTGAATCCACAGTAATGTTCTTTGGACTTACCAACTCCCCTGCCGTGTTCCAATGTTT
>JBBPLV010000665.1:0-15582 GCA_038089975.1 Boletellus ananiceps | reverse complement strand
ACGGGATCCATGACTAGGTACGAAACGTCGACTGGGTTCGTTAGCCTCCCTGGAACCATCACCCCCTCCGTCTCCCTGCTCCACTTCATGGCAAGGTATGCCAGGTGGCCCGTGTGCATCGTGGTGCCAGACAAGGCTGCGATATAATCGGGTCCCTTTTGCCCATCGAGTCCTAACCCCAACAAGACCGGTGGCGCGCTTCGTGGTGGAAATAATCCATCCCAAACGCGTGTGTTCGCCATCCGTGCAAAGCGTGCAGCGAACGAGAAGCTTCCTGGGCAGTTGTACCATCCAAGCCACTGCCTGCCTTCGTAGAGGTGGACGGTAGCCATGGCAAAGATGGCTTCTTCGCCCCCGAAGAAGCTGGCTATCCCGGATAGGTTGAGTGTGAAGTGAGAATCTGCGAGGGGAGCTCCGAGAGGAGGCATCGGTCAGAGAACAGGAGCAAGGTTGGCCTGCAGTCAAGTACTCGAACCACAAGAACTGTCACTCCCACTTTTAGGTAGCCTCAGCACTCGAAGCCTGGTTGACTGGCTCGCCCTGGATTCAGAAGCCCCATGATCACTAGTTGTTGTGGAAAAGGAAGGGAATGAGTATGCTCAGTGAATGAGATCAAGTCAGAGCTCCGGGCAGACTGACGGTCCACATCGACCCTGGTCGTGTTTCCAGTGATATTTAGCCATATCTATATTTAGGATGGCTAAAATATCTAAAATAATTCACGACAAAATGCCAGCTGTGTTTGGCCGTGTTTCGCCCGTGAATGTGAGGTCCGGTTCCCACGACTTCTTCAGTTCTTCGCGTTCGACGACGACGACAGCAAAAAGGATATCAACGATGGATGACAGTACGTCTTCATCATCAGCCCCGACGACGACGACACTTTCTGCATTCGATATTTTCTGTGGCGACACCCCGCCTCCACACCCACTAGTGGTCTCCCACTGCGCTTCAGCACTCGTTTTGAAACGACGTTGGGGGTTCAGCATCTCCCTTTCACTCTTTCTTCGCTGGCGGTCAGCTCAAGGCTGACGTTTTTCATATTCTTCACCCGAGTTCTTTTTTTTTTCCCGGATCACTGCCCCCCATAATATACCCGCTCTCCAATTTCTCCCCATCTCCTATCCTCTCCGAAACGATCCGCCAATGAATCAACGTTGATATATTTCTCTTTCCGTTCGCCAACCCTTGGTGTTTTTCTTTGTTTCCTTTCATTTTAGCTTGGAACTCCCAAGATATTGCGCCTTCTGGCATCGGCATCCCAACGGACGCCAACCTGAATAGTGGTCCGCCCCACATCGATGAACCGGCTTGGGGTGGCGCCGGCGGTCGGTCCCCGGGCCGTGATCGTGATCGCGCTGGCGAGCCTCCCCGCCGCTCCAGCCGAAGCAGAAGTCCTGGGCGCGATGACCGAGGGTATGTCCTGCACTCCCACTACCCATTTCAAAACAGCATGTTCATCCTTCTTTGTCGCCTTGACATCTCCATCAACACTGCAGGGGTCGCGAGGGAGGTCTCAACCCGGGAAACAACCTCCATATTTCTGGCCTGAGCCACCGAGTCGACACGCGCGACCTCGAGCAGACGTTTGCCAAGATCGGTCGTGTATGTCTACGTGTCGTTTGCATCCCCAACGCTCGAGGGGTTACTGAAGACATATTTTGCCTTTAGGTGAGAAAGGCATCAGTCATGTATGACCCTCACACACGTGAATCTCGTGGGTTCGGATTCGTCACCATGGAAACTGCGGAAGAGGCAGACGCTGCGATCACTGCATTGAACGCAACGGAAATCGTGGATAAAGTCGTTACGGTCGCAAAGGTAACGTGATGGTACTCGGCTTCTCATTGTCAACGCTGATCACCGTTGGCTTTTCAGGCTCGACGTGGGGGTGCGCGGACACCTACTCCGGGGCGTTATTATGGTACCCCCAAACGCCACGACAGTATGTTTTTACTGTGCTTGTTGCGAGCACGTGATCTGAGACCTGTATGCAGACGAGCGACCTTACGACCCTCGCCCACACGACAGCCGTTACTGGCGCGACTATGAATCTCGAGGTCGTGGTGCGAGTTACGATGATCGTGGTCGCTACGGCGGTAAGGGACGATATGCTGACTACCGAGACTATGACCGAAGCTACGGTGGCGGGCGCGACTACGACCGCGGTGGCCGCTATGAGGACAGAAAGCACTAGGCTCCTGCACACGGCTTAGGAACTGGTCAAGTATCGATATCGGTCTACTTTCCGGGCCTACGTTCTTATTGTTCGTGGGTTTGGATCTTTTACCTCTTGTGCTCGCATTCCTGTACGTATGTGGCGAACTGTTTCCCAAGCAGAATACAATTGGCTTCTCTTGGATCCTATCCCGGGAGAAGTGGACGGAACGAAACGATACTCATCGTCCAACTACTGATTTCGAAGGGAGCGGCTTCATGACGGGCGCCATTCGTTTGAACAGAGCTGCGCTGCTCTTGGAATATACATCCTTGAGGGAGCGCATGATCGCACCTGCCGCCTCCCCCGTGCAAAAGCCCTACGCCCGAGACGTGCCGAACGGTTCTGCCGGTGCGATATCCGGCCGGACGACTTAACACAACGCGCACAGGCGATCACGCTCCACATCGCCTCGGGCCGTTCTCCCCGAGCGATGCACGCACGGAACGCGGGAGGGTCGCACTCGCCGGCCCGCATGCGAAAGCCCCATGCCCGAGACGTGCCGAGCGACGAGTTCCAGCGTAGTGAGTTCCCCCCCCTCCCCCGCCTGTGACAGCGTCTTGTTTCTTTTTCTCGACCAGACGGCGTTGGCGCACCGGGCCGTCTGACCCGGGGAAGGAGGCACAGTGTAGGTGCAAGCGCGGAACGAACGGAGACAGGTCCCAGCGATGCTAGTACATGATATTGTCGACGAGGCATGAAGCGCACCTCGTCACAGCCAACAACACGTTCGTCTTTTTTTTTTTGGTCATCCACCTGTCGTAGAAGAACGGGACGAAAAAGAACGCGATTCGAAACCACGATGCCAAAAAAAAAATCAAGGTGATAAAGGGGACGTGCGGGGAATAGTTGTGGCGTGCATGTATGCGTACGACGGGATGATGCGGAATGTATGGCTTTTTTCGGTCGAAAAGGAAAACGCCCAAGAGGAGAAATGAAAAAAAGAAGACAACCCGAGGAATAGCGGAGGCGACGTATGAGTAGTGTGGCAGTGCGGGTGGGGGTAGGGCAGGAGCGGGCAGAGCGGAGGAGAGTCAGAGCCAGGCAGAGAAAATGTTGGCGTTGAGAGGCGAGAGGTAAAGGATAAAGTGAAGAGCGAGAGGGGAGCAGGCGTTAGCACTTTCCATCCTGTGCTAGTCCAGCGGATGATACACGCGGACGGATCACAGAGGGAGAGAAAAGTACAAGCGCGGGGCGGTCCCGCGCGTTGCAAGGTGATCTTACAAGGGGAAGTGGTAGGTCGTTGGGGGAGACGGCAGATATATCATGCTATGATCCCGCCCTCGTTGTAACCGTGGTGGGTCAGAGACGGTCCGTTTGCAAAGCACCAGTGCGTCACGAGCGCATCGTACAGTGGGTTGTAGGACAGCGTCTTTTCCGGCCCAGGATCGGCGCACTGACGCGCCACCCGTTCAATCTGCACCTTGCTCGGTGTTGACCAATCCGAGTCTGCGATATGAACGGGCCCGGAGGACATCTTGCGGTCTTCTTTGTTCAAACTCTCGAGGCAGGTGGCGGGCTGTCCGCCTATGATGACACGCGGGGTAATGGTCGGTGAAGTGGACGGGGTGGAAAGAGTCGATGACATAGGCGACGCAGACTCTTTATCTGACGACGGCTCCGAGTTCGTCGTCAAAGACACTAGAGCACCCAAGGGGGCATCCATGGAGGGAAACGAGATGGAGGACGTTGCGTGCACCGTTGGAGGGGCATAATTGCATAGATCTAGTTTTCCGAATCGCAGAGGGCCTGAACGTCGGTCCGTTTCATACACCGACTGGTTGACCTTGTTGCTTGGGGCAGTCTGTATCATCAAGCCCAACGCATGCTCCTTGCTCGCCGTCGGGAGTGGGGATTGAACGCGCGGAGAGGTGATCGAGGCTGTGATGGTAAAATGAGCACCAGCTGTGGAGACGGCGGCATGACGGTACCTGAGATAGTTTCACGACGGGGTCTATTTGGGGGTAATTTAGGAGCGACAGTGGCGGGTCTGAAGCCAACACGGTAGTTGTAGCCGTCGTTGTTGTCCCACCATTCCCCGCCCGGGCCGTACTCGACAGACTCGGGGAGCGGATAGGCCGAAGTGACGCGGTAGCGGGCGGCAAGCCAAATGGTGCGGGTGCTCAAAGAGAGGGCATAATGCTCGAGTCGGATGGTGAAAGTGAATCGATCCCACCCTCTTCCCCTCTGAGAGGTGATGTCCCCCGGGACGAAAGCAGACGAGGGAGACATCAGGGGTGGGAGAGAGGGGAGAGAGCCGACGTAGTGTGCACTGACCTCGCTGACGATTTGCCAGTCGTCGAGGGTGAACCGAACCGCAACATGTTTTTCGAATGCTAGGTTGCGGACGATGATGGAGCCGGTGAGCAAAGGTTTTGCGGATGGGCTAGCGGATGAGAACGAGGCAGGGGAGAGATTGAGGGACTCGAGGAACAGATGTGCAGAGAGGTGACATTCAGAAGGGACCGGCGATGATGTTACCGGGTCGATCTCGTAATTGACGATGGGAGAGACGGTAGGGAAGGGAAAGCGGTTCGGAGGGATGTCCTCGCCCTCTGTTCCCGTCTCGTCACTGCTGCCATTGCCAAGGGCAGCAGGGCGTGCCTTGTAATTGAAGACACAAATGGTAGCAAGCCCACGATCCTCTTCTGGGAAATGAACATTTTTAGGGATGGAAGGTTCGGAACGAGCACGGAGATGCAAGTGCTGGATGGCGGGGGACGAGAAAGAGGACTTGAGGGAGGACTTGAGAGGTTTTCCGTTCGAGAGCAGGGTTGGGGAGGAACAGGGGGAGGCGAGAAAAGGGGTCGAGCGGGCGAGGGAGGGGCATTGGTCGAGGGAGTCGTCGTCGTCGTCGCGGGCGAGGTGGAAGACGGGTGGCTGCTGTTTTCGCATGGGGAGCACACCGAGCGAGTGGAAGGTGCCACGTCCGGGATCATCGGAGAACGAGCGGCGGATGGCAGACATGGGCGAGAGGGAGCGGCGGCGAAAATCGCTGCGTCGAGGGGCTTTTTGAAGCCATCCGTTCCGAGATCGCGATCCCGGCACAAAGTTGAGAAGCAGTGCTGCTTTGATTGAATTCGACGTGCCTCGTCTTATCGCTCCTTTGCCGCGCTACCCCGCGTCGCGCAGTTTCCCGTCCTCACCATCGCGGCTGCCGCGTCGCCACCCGAGCAGACCGTGGCGGACGCAGCTCGTTCTTCCTTGACGGACTGGGAATCCTGTCTCCGTGCTGGATCATATCCACGTCCTTGTCTGCGAGAAGTGTTGAAACACTCTTCCCACGCTCGCTACGCCCCGGTGCCGACGCTATATCACGTAAGCCTCTCCTTGGTCACCAGCTCGTGTTTGCAATCCGCCATGATCGTGGTTCCTCGTCGTCGCGTCGTCTCAACGCACATTTCCGTGCGTTGTCATCGTTTGCATAATTGTTCAAAGGGCCCCCCTTGCATGCGCGATCTACGAATTGCTCGCCGAAATGCCACTCCAGACCTCAAATCCACGGACTCTGCAGTAATCTATGTCATCCGCGTTCCTTCGGGTGTCTCCAACGCTCGCACCCATGTCCACGTCCCAGGTGCGATTGCCCCTCCAATCCCCATACCTTTCCGTCACCCCGCGAACCATGCATGGCTCCTTTGCGTTCCCTACCATCAACCCCTGTGGTTTCAGCGCCCTCGAATGAACTAGGACACGAGCGTCTCAATCGACACAGTCTTGCATTTCCGCTCGGTCGCCGCTACGAGGATGCTAGATGGGGCTTGGACGCGGGAAGGCCTGATTTGAAAATCGAGCTTCTCAAAGCGGAACGGAGGGAGATATGTAGACACGCGCCGTATCGCCGTTATCGACACGACCGTCATGGAAAAAGTCGCGATAGACGGTCGATGAAATGGAACGTCACTCTGGAGGGTGCAGCATATCTTTTTGGTTTCCCTGTTTTCCCATCATGATGGCCGCGTTTTCAAATGTACCCCATTCACTCCTACTGCACCCTCCCTCCGGTTGGGGGCCGCGTCCCACACGTGATTGCGATCGGCTGGGATCTGTGGGGACTGATGAAAGTTGGGATAGTGGGGCTCGTGTGTGGGTCGATTGAAGGTCTTTGATTCGTGTCTCCCTTATCCTCACTGAGCATGTCAGGGACTCCACGCCCGCCAAGACTAAGGCGGCATCACGATACTGAGAAATGAAACAAAATAAGACGAGACAAAGGTAAATACACATTGGCTGTGCTCGTTTGACCTTTCATGTACAACTGTTGCGGGATACGCATGCGAGCTCCGATCACTTCCGAAATCCCGGGATTCGCCGTGGATAAAGGACATGATTCTAGAGTGCAAAAGGAGAACTCGTCCAGATGGATGCGCAGGACCCGTCTGTACCCAGGTATGCAGGGCCCGGCCCCAGTCGCGTCGCGACAAGATGCACACATGGTACTAAGGCATCTAGTTGTATTTCTAAGCTGGCACAGCCTTGCCTCCGCACCCTCGCTCCGGTCCGGACGGGCCCGAGTCTTTGTGTCCCGGTTTGACCCGCCCACCTCAGGCAGCACTTCTCGGGAGAAATAGTCATCTATGAGACTGGTTTCCGTTGTAGGCGGCAATACATCTGAAAGACCGCAAATCTCGAGAGCCTCTCACATGCGAATCTTTCCAAGAAGCCTGTTAGTGCCTCTCGATCACCCCGCATCGCTCTTTGTGTGCCTCATTAGACCCCATACAGACCTCCACGGGTACATCTATTTCGCAGGTCCTTGCAGCACCCCTCGAGCGCCTCCTGTCGCTTCCCATGGACCTCGTCAGACCTCCACAAGTACCCTCGCCGACGCGCTATGCAGCACCTCTCGAGCACCTCCCATCGCTCCCCGCAGACCTCGTCAGACCCCCGCGGGTACCCCCGTTTCATTCCCCGCCGACGTGCTATACAGTACTTCCCGCCACTCGCGGATTACCCCGCAGCATACCTGGCATGTCGCACAAGGCTACTCGACGTGCCCAGATCGCATCGCATGGTCTCGGCAGACATTTCGAAAGTCCAAAGCGTCCCAGAGACAAGACTCAGACACAGAGGCTCGTGGAGATCCCTGGACAAGCCTACAAACGCCAGCGCCTGTTGGAACGACTGGAGCAGCTTCAACAAAAAAAAGACGCCATTGAAGAGAGTAACAGTGCCCTTACCAATGATGCCTTGGACGCAGACATGGATGACTTCACAGCAGACCTTGATCCTGGGGATGACAATTACGTTCCTAGTGATACTGAACCAGAGCTTATCGTCCAGGACGCTCACGAACAGGCTGTCCAAGAAACTCACGATCTGAGTCAAGGGTCTGAATTGCAAGCTACAAAGCTGTGTCAGCGTATCCTTCCTGATGCCACCGCAGAACCCTTGTACGTGAACTGGAGGGACCTTATCCCCACTCTCGTTTCACCCTACATGCATCATAGGTCTAGAACGCTCGGGAAACTGCTCCTGCGAAACCTGCAGTCCATCTCCCTCTGCAAAACTGGCGACTGCTTGCGCAAGTCAACGAAACTACTTGGTCTCCATTTTGATTGTAGGTTTATTCCATTCCAGTTCGATTCAGTCTGTAGCCTTGACATTATCCAGATTTCGCCACTATTGATGTCCTGAGCTGCGAGTGTGCAACGGTGGCTCAGGTACTTCTTCACTTTGGTTTATTCCCCACTGCTCCTTCTCAACCTCGGATGGCTGCCTCGGTCAACTTACTCGCATTCTATTGAGCACTTTTCGAGCGGTCATGCGATGCCGTCAACGCACTTGCTTCCGCATTACACACGCACTATGTTCGGTGTGGGTTTCGGATGGTTGACAAGGATGTATGCGCCCATCTATCGCTTCTTAAATTGCGTTTAACTGAAATACAGGGAGCGGCGATCCAGGAACCTTTCCGACGCAGTCTGGGGGCTGCCGTTCAATGGTATGACACACTCCAGGTGGAAGTTGACCAGAGGATCGAGGCTGCTCTCCAAGTCTGTTGCGATCGTGTAACGACTTCAAAAACCCAAGTTCTTCCGACGACACTGACTTCAATGCCCCACACACCAATTCAACGCTTACAATCCATGACGCCCCATAAGCCCTCTCCAACGTCCGTGCGCAATGCTCCTACGCCCACCTCCACCTCCGATGTCTTCGCCCTTGGCAAGCAATCACTCACCCCTGGAGGCTGTGCATCCATTCTTGTCCAATGATGCCCTGCATGCTTTGGAGGAACCACTTTTGGAAGGTCAATCGCTGGTCATGGCGGAGATATTCATGTTGCGATGGACGGCAATTTCCATCACCAGCATTGCTGGTCTGCAGGTGATAGCCCCTCATTTTATGATCTGGTATACTTCCTTCCTAAATGGCAGGTCGATGAAATGGGGGCACATATCGAGAAGCAAAGGAAGAAGCCACGCAAAACTCGGGAGCTAGTTGTACCTGATGACACGATTGACTCTTGCGAAGCCTCTTATGAAGCTGTTGATGGGAAGAAACAGAAGGCTTCCATGGACAGCTTCAATGACACGGGTCTCATGGCGCTGATCTGTCACCATGACATACTGTTGTTCTTCACGAACATAGACTCACCTGGAGAGCAACAGAAGTACGTCTTAGCACTCATCAGTCATCTGTTCACTTTGTTGCTGTTGCAGGCCATGGTGGTTGTTCTGTACGATATTGGATGTGTCGTTGAACAATCTCTCTTGATGGTATGTCATTTGTATTATTACAGTGTGATACTAATGATTCCAGTATGACATTTTCCCTCGACACATTGTGTCACGCCTCCGTTTTGTCATGACTGCAATGCATGCATATGGTCATGAGTGGGCTTGCCAGCTTACATACAATCCACGCATGGTGGTCGGTCTAGGCCTCTCAGACGGCGAGGGTACTGAGCACCTTTGGTCGTGTCTGATTAAGTTGATTGGAATTGAATGCTCCTCTTCGGTAAGATCTACAGTGTTGACCCATTTCATACTAATATGACTATACTAGTGACAATGGTGGATTTGGTTGATCGACTGTCAGGTCATGGCAATCGGGGCAGAGATGCGAGATGACCTTGGGGACTGGGTTAAATGGAGGCTTCGACACGGAGTGCAAGGGCAAGGCAGGGTGGCGCAGGATCTGATTGAGGACTGTGGAGTCCCTGTCGAGGAGCTCGCAGCCCAATGGGCTTCTCAAAAAGAGTCCCAGCTGTCAATTCAAGCTCATACGTTGCTCCTATATCCCCGGCTCTTTAGGTTGCATGTCACCATGGTTACCAGATGCACCAGCACACCTAAAAAAAGAACTTGATGCTGTTTTGGGGCTTCAAGCTGACATCAACACCACCGTCAGGGCCATTCAAAGTGTGAAGACTGCCATAGGGAAGGACAACATTTCTGAAAATACACTGGATGCACTGGGCAGCCTGGAATGGACACACAACTGCTTGATGACTAAAGTGGATGCTCTCTATGCATTGCTTAATGTCTGTGACAAGTTCCCTGAACTCAAGGGTGTCAGTCTCGATTTTATACAGACTCTTCTCTTGGCATGGGACTTGAAAATCAACATCAGGAAATGGGCCATTGGGAGCTTCTTCAAATGAGACAAGCTGGATTGAGTGGTTGGTGGAGTGCAGCAAGCATTAGGTAATTAATTGGATCTTCTTAGACCATGAGTCTTCTGATCTTGTTTTAGGAACAAAGCTGCATCAACAAACATGGAAGGCGATTGCAAAATGACAGCCTGCACTCATGAGTGCCATCCGCAAGTTCAACTTGTACTGCAAGCAACTGGAACGTCTTTATGATCCAATGTCATCCATTCCGCTACCAACCCCACTGCCCACCAGACTTAATGACCTGTGCAACCATCAGTCTCTGATGGAGGATGTGTGGATCTCGCCATCTGTGGGAGAAATTCCATGATGGATAGATAATGAAGATGTTTGCAATGGGATTCATGTGATGCTCAAGTGTGATCGATGCTTAGAAGAGTGTCATCGTTTGGGTATGGAAGCCGATAACCTTTGTTGGTGGTATGGTGCTGAACTTGCCTCAGTGGAGCTCGCATTGCACACTGGAGAGAGTATGTCTTTTCGATTCCAACGGAATGAGCTGAAAACACTGGACCCAAAATAGATGAAATATTCTACTTCACATTGCAGCAACAGCACGAGCAACTTTTCACTTTGGCCTCAACATGGTCAAATCCATTGGCTTCAAAGGCATGATTTGATAGCCAAATCAAGGAAGCGAAGGCACTAGCACTTGCTCTTTCTGGTGCTGCTGCCGAAATCACACTACTGTGGCTCAATCCAACTGTTGTTGAAACTCCTGACGAGGGGCCCAAGGAGATAGGCATTTGCAATGACAACCTTCTCAAAGGCTTGGAAACGGAAGGAGGCATTGAACCTGGAGACGCCATCTTCTTTGACTACCTAGCAGTACCAGGTTCGGGTGAGAATGATATCTGTGAAGACACTGACGAGGAAGTTCTTCCATTTAGAATCATTTGGGAAGTACCAAGGGTAGGCTTTACCTTCTTCATGCATGGTTTCACATCTGATGTCAACAGGATCTGAAGGTTGATCCGACCATGGTTGATCCACAAGGCCATATTCTGATTGCAACTGGCCATGCTGCTGAGAGGAAACATGCCGCTGTTGATGGATTTCAAAGCATCCTGTTTGAAAGTCCAGACATATCATGGCTGATCTCATCTACAGCATGTCTCAATGATGTATGCATCAATAGATGCATTCTGCTACTCTTCCTCACACTCAACATCCCTATGATTCATGACTTTGCTGTGTTCTTGACTCATCACCTGACTCATATTCGATACCATGCCAGCGACCACATACTCTGGAAATCCACTACATACATGAACTTCTGGAAGAAAAATACTTGGATTATTCCCATCCATCAACCTTTATCAGCTCATTGGGTCCTCTGCATTGCATATCTATCTCGTCAAGAACTCCAACTTTTCGATAGTCTGGGCAAACAGAGGCTGTGGAAGAGTGATGCCCAGGTATGCAACTAATGTGTGTATCTAATACTCTTCTTATCTGGTCATTTGCAGGACACCATGGAACTCATCACACAATTGATGTTGATTGCAAAACAGGCATTCCTGGAGGTGCAGATCGATACCCGCCCATTGATGGTATGCTCCACTTTATTCCTGGTGAAACTCCAATGACTTTCGCTCTAGATGGTCCTGTTGCAAACAAATGGCTATGACTGTGGAATTTGGCTATTAGCTGGAGTTGCAGCCGTGTTGTATGATTATGATGTCACAGGACTGAATGAAGAAAACATATCACATTTTCACCAGTATTTATGAGTGCTGGTACTGTCACTTCCTGTTCAGTAGTTGACTAATAGGGATTATCACTGTTTTCTATCATAGCGGCTTCAACACAATAAAAATAAGTGATCCTGGCCTGCCACTGCAATAAACACCCAGTCACCTCTTTGTGCCTCCATGCTCTGCAGACAACAGTAAGGATGTTGAGTTGCTCCCATTGAACCAACACCTTAGCAGCAGTTTCCCAGAGGTCCAGTATGAGTCCTTGCCTTTCCCCTGCACAATATCTTTGTTTGTGGTGAGTTCTTGCTTCAATCTCTAGACAGGTCCACCTGCCGAACATGATGGCTGTAAGGTTCCTTGTGAACCGCTCCTCTTCTGGGGTGTCCGCTGGCATGGGTTGCACATAAGGTGGGTCTTTATCCCAGTGAACGAGCTCAGATTCATCTACCTCATCCACACCGCAGGCTGCCAAATGAAATAAGGAGGAGTCTGGGAACGGTACCCTGGTGAGTGCTATCAGAGAGGGTGGAAGATGATCAGGAGCTCTGTAGTTGGTCAAATATGGTCAAGATGATTGAATAGACACTCAACCGTTACTTACTTTGGAGCCTGAGCATCAGCACTCTTAACATATACTGTGTGATTCTGTGTGGTATGCTGCTGGTGACCTCTGCATGTTACGGTAGCATAGGCATACTAAGCATGAGAGAACTTTTGAAATACAAAGTATGCCTCACCTGAATGTCTGAGCATAGCTCTGACGTTGAATGCGACGAGCAACCTTTTTTTCTTGGAGGGTACATCAGGAAATCTACAATTTACTTGATGTACTTGAAACATTTGATCAAGTCCTCAAGTAGACTTCAAGTGTGTGAAGTCATCAAGCATTTCCAAACCAAGTAAGCCAAGTAATCAAGACACTCAAGTTGATCAAGTAATTGATTATATAAAGTGAAGAAATGCGCACAGCGACAAGAGTCGAACCTGCGACACTACCAAAAATAGTATAAATGTGATGCATTGACCATTAGGCCATGGACATCCAATAGTAGGTATGTAATAAATGCTATATGACTACATTTCTGACTTTAGCCAGAATATTTGTCAAGTCCACATGTGGTTTTCTCAACCTTACCATTGTGCCCACTCATTCGCTCCACTCTGCGCGCCCAACGCACTTGCCCCCCACCTGTCTACCATCTGCCCTTGTTTGTCACTCATTCCATGTGCCCTGCTGTGAGCAACGAGATGGGCAACACCGTGGAAACTGCCCAGTGTGGGCGACAAGGATGCTGTCTCACGCACCCACCTCACTCATTGGTGCGCCCCACCTGTTCACTAACCCATTTCTGCCTGTTTGCTGACTCCGCTGACCCCTCCCAATGTGCTCGCAGCCACCTGGACCCTCAGACAATGATGTAACCCACACTTGTCCAGCACACCCAATGTGTTTGCACCCACCCGGACCCTCAGACAACAATGCAGCCTGCACCTGTCCAGTGCCCCCAATGCCCTGCACACCTGCCACCTCCACGTGCACCCACTACCTCACACACCTGCACACCTGCCACCTCACACACACATCTGCCTCATGCAGCTCCCCACCCGTATCATAGGAAAATGTGCTCAGCCCCACACACTTGCCCCCTCCTGTGCACTCGCCATCCCATGCACTCGCCCCTCCTGTGCCCCTGCCACCCCATGCACTTGCTGCCTCATGCAGCTCCTTGCCCGTACCATAGGAAGGTGCGCTCGGCCCCACACACTTGCCCCTCCTGTGCACTCGCTGCCTCATGCACTCGCCCCTCCCGCACCCTCACTGCCCCATGCACTCACCACCTCACGCGGTTCCTCAACCGTACCGTAGGAAAGTGTGCTCAGCCCCACGCACTTGCCACCCCACGCACTTGCCCCTCCTGTGCCCTCGCCGCCCCATGCACTTGCCTCTCCTGCACCATTGCTGCCCCATGCAGCTCCTCACCTGTACCATAGGAAAGTGTGCTCAGCCACCTGGGCATTTACCGCCTCACACACTTGCCACCCCTTGCTCTCCGCCTCCCGTGCACTCACTTTGTGTATATACTTGCCCTGCGCACCTGTGCACATACTAGCAGTAGCCTACAAATTTGTATATTAGCTCCACTTGATGAATACTTACTCTCATCTTATCTATGTCTTGATGACTTGAGTGGTAGTGACAAAGCGCACCAAGACAAAAAAGTGAAATGAATAAGTAAATAAGTGGTCAAATAAGTAGCTGTCAAGTAGTTGAATCTACTTAAATTAAGTGACATGTTACTTGATGAAAGTAGCCCAAGTGGCGCTCCAAGAACGGTAAGTATGTCATCAAGTAGGATTAAGTAATTTGTAAGTTTCCTGATGTAAGGTATTTTGCTCATCGACCCATATGGAGTACTAGGTAGTAACTTGAGTTTGCTTTAGCACACAGTCCATCTCTCTGACATGTATTACTGAGTCACTATGTATACTATACATACTTTGGCCAATCCTCGTCATTCTGATAGTTCACCTACAGTTTTCAACATGTCTCAAGTCTCACAATTATGATCAGTGCATACATAATTGTATAAATGACATTCCATGTCATTCAGTAGGACCGTTATTCCCAGCCCGATTGGCTCGCATCGATTGGAATGGGGATCCAGCTGCAACCCGACCGCTATCCAGTACTACAGACTGTTATTTTTCACCTGATTGGCTCTGCAGTGAGGATCCAACGGTGTCACCATCCGACCAATTTGTTGACCAAACTCTTCACTGCGGTTTTAATACAATGGATTCGCCCACCTTCGACTCTCTTCAGCCCGCCTCAAACTTTCGATTATGATGACCTCCGAGTCCAATGTTGAGTCTCATGCATGGTCATTGGCACTCCTCAGGCTTTCAATATCAATAAGTTTGTATTGTCTGTCTCTTCCCATGCAATGCTCTAACCATGAGACAGAGCTCATATGCCAAATGCATCAGCTTCTGGGAGAGTCTACAGACGTTGTCAGTCAACTCGTCAACAACCTTACTGCGTTGGAAGATGCTAACATGTTGAGCCCTGGTCGCTCTGTTGACAACCTTACCAACCTGAAAGACACCAGCATATTCAACCCTACTACTCCCCCAGACTCTCCCTATCCCCAGCCAAGGGTACCTTCTCCTATGATGAGGAGGAGGGCGAATACTGTGTGCAGGTCAGCAGCTGCTGATTTCAACCCCAATGGCCCATTCAACCTTTTTGTACCAGGGGAACTTACATTGGATGGTTGAGTGCAAGCCATGCACAACGACTTCCTCTACGATCTCCTGGAACCGGGAGCTACTGGGCAGCTCTACCTCATCACATGCAGACGATGTGTAGGTGTTTTTGCTACATGGTGAGTGTGTTACGATTTCCTTCCTTTATCCGCATATCCTTCTCCTGTCTTGCCTTCGCCCCTCCCATTCTCATGTCCCCAGACTATTCATTTACACTCACATTCATGTTCTATTACTATGGAATGTTCTCGAAGTTTCCATAGTTCCCTTGTAGTCATCTATGCTTACCTTCTTGTCCAATTCAACTCAGACCTTCCATTTATAGCTTCTCTTTTGTCCCTCTTCATACAGTACATGGTCTGTGCATGGCTATCCTCACTATATAAACCTTAGCCACAAACCCTGTACCACATTCTTGATCTGCACAATTCAGTGTCATTCTCGAGTCCTCCTCAGTCTGAGTTCTCTTGTCTAAGTCCTCATCCTTAGTCTCTAGTCCGGTCTTACAACTATATAGTCCCTCATTCCCTTCGGGCTGAGTTGTACCTCTTTGTGAGTGTCCTGCCTGTTGGTCAGTCCTAGTCCCACCACTTGAGGTATGCCCTGCATAACAAAAGATCAAGAATCTCCTCTTGTCCCTCCTATTCAGGAGTAGGATGCCCCAGTCATCACATCTCGATCCATCAAACCCCCAGAATCCTCAGACGAGGATATCCCCAGCCAGGAATCTTCCCATCGCTTCGTCCTGGTACCCCCAGCCTCCACCCCATCACACT
>JBBPLV010000664.1:0-12715 GCA_038089975.1 Boletellus ananiceps | reverse complement strand
GCCAGTCCCCATACCCACACGGGATTTTCCGTCATTCTGCAAACCATGCATGGCTCCTTTGCGTTCCCTACCATTAACCCCTGTGGTTTTAACGCCCTCGAACGAACTAGGACACAAACGTCCTCATCGACATAATCTTGCATTTCCGCTCGGTCGCCGCTACGAGGATGCTAGATGGGGCTCGGTCGCAAGAAGGCCCGATTTGAAAATCGAGCTTTTCGCAACAGAACGGAAGGAGATTAGACACGCGCTGCATCGCCGTTATCGACACGACCGTCGCGGAAAAAAGTCGTGATAGAACGATCGTTGAAATGGAACGCCACTCTGGGGCGATGTGGACCGTCAGTCTTCCCGGAGCTCTGATTTGATCTTATTCACCGAGCACGCTCATTCCCTTCCTTTCCCGCAACAACTAGTGATCATGGGGCTTCTGAATCCAGTGTGAGTCAGTCAACCGGGCTTCGAGTGCTGAGGGTACTCAAAAGTGGGAGTGACAGTTCTTGTAGTTTGAGTACTTGACTGCAGGCCAACCTTGCTCCTGCTCTGTGACCGATGCCTCCTATCAGAGCACCTCTCGCGGATTCTCACTTCCCTCTCAATCTGTCCGGGATAGCCCGCTTCTTCGGGGACGAACAAGCCATCTCTGCCATGGCCACCGTCCATGTTTACGAAGGAAGGCAGTGGCTTGGATGCTACAACTGACTGAGAAGCTTCTCGCTAGCTGCATGCTTTGCACGGATGACGAACACGCGCGTTTGGGATGAACACGAAGCGCGCCACCGGTCTTGTTGGGATCAGGGCTCGATGGGCAAAAGGGACCCAATTGTATCGCAGCCTTGTCTGGCACAACGATGCACACGGGCCACCTGGCATACCCTGCCATGAAGTGGAACAGGGAGACGAAGGGGGCGATGGTTCCACGGAGGCTAATGAACCACGTTTCGTACCTAGTCATGGATCCCGTCGACTACAGCGCACCCGTCCAACGGTTACCTCTCGCCTACGTCCTGAGCGCGCTGATTCTGATGACCTTCAGCGTTACAAGCTGTATCATGTGCGCGCTTATCTATGACTGGTACAGCTTCTCTATGATCTTGCTCAGTACCGTCTAGTGGTTTGGCCACGTTCGTGGTCGGTAGGGGAAGACTCGTAATCAAGAAATCCTTCCGCAATTCGGTAGCAAATCCTTCGTCCGGGATACTGCTTGGGGAAAATAGCGTATTGGATCAACGAGGTGTATGTACCATCACGAAGGCACATTTCGAATTGGACACTGAGCTGGAAACAAAAGACAGGTTTCATTGCAGTCTGCCAGAGCTACTGTTCCATCAGTATTGTGTGCTTCTTCCTGTTCACCACCCAGTTCATCCTCCAGCTTCTACTTATCCCTCAAGGGACCCTATCTAGCCAGGTCATATTCATTATCTCACTCAGTGCATCACAGACATACAACCACTATCTCTCCTCACTGGACTGGGATAAAATGCAACTTAAGTTCCTCTTCTGGATGCTTGGGAACCCACAGATTTACTGGTTCCATGTGACAGTGAGAATGATGATGGCAGTCTTGGTGTGTCTTCTGCTCTTTGATGATGTCAAAGACTCATGTGTGGCAGAGGGGCAAGACTGTCAGTTTGGCATCCTGCATGTGTCTCCAACATGTCAATACTACTCATGGAATGTGGAGAAAATGCATGGACAAGGTTGTGGAACAGCTCATGAGTGTTGAAGATGCATCATTGTCAAAGCCAGGGATTGATGAAGAGGGTAAGGATGCTTTGCTTTTTAAGATGGAATAAGAATTGTTATTTGAATTTCTTGGAGATGCATGTGTAGCATTTGAGTGGTATTTGAATTATTGGATAATGTACTCTGATGAGTAGTGGCAGTGGTGGTAATAGTAGAGTAACCCACATCTCCAATGGTCAAGTCAGTTAATTACCAAGTCATTCATATCCTGGCTGTTTCTCAGGGATGTAAAGTGATCACTGGACAAACTTTAGTACTGTACATAGATAGGCCAATGTGAAGTTTAGATAAAAGTAATCTTAGATATCATATACCCAAACAATATCAGAGATAATCCTACTGAACAATTTGATTATATTATTCAACAGAATGCCCCACATTTTGTTGAGTGCCTACACTTTGTCAACTAATATGTAGGATTATTGCCACTATAATAGAGAAGACATGATTCCCAATGCTAAATACAATTGTATGATCAAGGTAGCCATGATACACCAAGTGTACATGGAAGAGAACAAACAGTAGAATATGTATGTGGATATAGTCAAGCTTAACAGCTGGTCAAAGCAGAGAAGAAGAATCATATCCAACAAGTAATCCAAGATTCTCCAAACAAAGAAGAATCAACATTGAGGTGATAAAGGTTGCTAGAAGTTATGACCAAGGAATGAATTGGAAGATAAGAACTATGCCTGTGCCAAGGTGTATGCCATCCATAGCAAGAGCCATTGGAAGATTCAATCCAGCCATGATTCTGTTGTAAGTCAGTATAGGAAAAAAGTTCTTCTGTTCTCCACAGTTTGATGGTGTGATCCCAGGAACCAGAGGAAATGTGCTTGCCATCTGGTGAGTAGGCAACAGAGGTGACAAAGTCTTCATGCCCCTGTAATGCTCCTGCCACACACTCTCCAGTGGTTGCATTCCAAACTCTGATGGTGTTATCCATTGAGCCAGAGACAATGTGCCTGCCATCTGGTGAATAGGCAATACAGGTGACCATATTTTTATGCCCCTGGAATGGACCTGCCACACACTCTCCTGTGGTTGCATTCCAAACCCTGATAGTGTGATCATCTGAGCCAGAGACAATGTACCAGCCATCTGGTGAGTAGGTAACAGAGGTGACCATATTGTTATGCCCTTGGAATGGACCTGCCACACACTCTTCAGTGGTTGCATTCCAAACCCTGATGGTGTGATCATCTGAGCCAGAGGCAATGTATCCACCATCTGGTGAGTAGGCAATAGAGGTGACTGTATCTTGATGCCCCTGGAATGGACCTGCTATATGCTCTCCAGTGGTTGCATTCCAAACCCTGATGGTATAATCCACTGAGCCAGAGGCAATGTGCCAGCCACCTGGTGAGTAGGCAACAGAGGTGACTTCATGTTCATGTCCTTGGAATGGACCTGCTACACACTCTCCAGTAGTTGCATTCCAAACTCTGATGGTGCAATCCACTGAGCCAGAGGCAATGTGCCTGCCATCTGGTGAGTAGGCAATAGAAGTGATGATATATTTATGCCCCTGGAATGGACCTGCCACACACTCTCCAGTGGTTGTATCCCAAACTCTAACAGTGTGATCATCTGAGCCAGAGGCAATGTGTCTGCCATCAAGTGAGTAGGCAACAGAGGTGACAGTCTTTTCATGCCCTTGGAATGGACCTGCCACACTCTCTCTGGTGGTTGCATTCCAAACTCTGATGGTGTGATCATCTGAGCCAGAGACAACATGCCTACCATCTGGTGAGTAGGCAATAGAGGTGACCCAATCTTCATGCCCCTGGAATGGACCTGCTACATACTCTCCAGTAGTTGCATTCCAAACCCTGATAGTGTGATCACGTGAGCCAGAGGCAATGTGCCTGCCATCTGGTGAGTAGGCAACAGAGGTGACCCAATCTTCATGCCCCTGGAATGGACCTGCCATACACTCTCCTGTGGTTGCATTCCAAACCCTGATGGTGTGATCATCTGAGCCAGAGACAATGTGCTTGCCATCTGGTGAGTAGGCAACAGAGGTGATAGAATATTCATGCCTCTGGAATGGACCTGCCTCACACTCCCCAGTGGTTGCATTCCAAACTTTGATAGTGTGATCATCTGAGCCAGAGACAATATATCTGCCATCTGGTGAGTAGGCAACAAAGGTGACCTTATTTGTATGCCCCTGGAAAGGACCTGCCACACATTCTCCAGTGGTTGCATTCCAAACCATAATAGTGTGATCATCTGAGCCAGAGGCAATGTGCCAACCATCTGGTGAGTAGACAACAGAGGTGACCTGATCTTCATGCCCCTGGAATGGACCTGCCACACACTCTCCTGTGGTTGCATTCCAAACCCTGATGGTGCAATTCACTGAGCCAGAGGCAATGTGCCAGCCATCAGGTGAGTAGGCAACAGAGGTGACAGTATTTTCATGCCCCTCAAATGGACCTGCCACACACTCTCCAGTGGTTGCATTCCAAACCCTGATGGTGTGATCCAATGAGCCAGAGACAATATGTCTGCCATCTGGTGAGTAGGCAACAGAGGTGACAGAATATTCATGCCCCTGTAGGATATGCACCTCTACAGGCCAGCTAACAGGATGCCCAGAAGTACTGGAGACATGCTTCTGCAAGTGATTCACCCAAAGTTGGCAAAGTGGAGAGCCAGTAGGAGTCTGTGGCAAGGCTGACAGATATAGATGAGGGGTAGATCCTCTCAGCACAGGACCAAACACCTCAATGAATTGGTGTGCTTCTGAAGCTAGTATGGAGATATCCTCACCCTAATATCATTTTCATCAGTAACAGCCACTTTGTTATCATGCTGCAATTTACCTTGGCCCAGTCCATGAGAATAGTACATGTTTTTATGGCAGACAGAATAGGTGACACTGAGGTGAGGGAAAGGAGGCTGATGGTTTCCATCCAGTAGGTGAAGAAGTCCTTGAAGAATCCTGTCACATCATTCAGCAACTCTGGTGTGCACTTGGTATCTTTCAGGTGATCCATCCAATATTGACATGCATAGGAGAGGTAGGGGGGAATAGCCATCTTCACTCGTTCAGCTAGGTTAGGGACAGCGGCATTCCGCAATCGCGAGTCCTTCAGGTCGCCCATGTTGAACCGGAGCTTACTATGCATACATGCAACCAATGCTTGTCCGAGGGTAAGGGAATGTTCAGGAAGAATCTGAACATGGAAGGAAAGACTACGGTCCTTGTCGAGTAAAAAGTCGCGGAACGAGGTATGCAGGGGGCGGATGGGCTTGTCTTCATCATGTACACCATCAAGCAATGATCCAAGAGGCTTGATGATCCCTTGGATTTCCAGGCGACCAGCAAAGAGAGTGGAGAGGGAAGCTAACGAAAGTGGCTCGTTGAGGGCTAGTACAACCGCCATCACCTCACGGAATCGGCGCTGAGAGATGGAAAGTGATAGTTGTTGCTCCAGCACAGTCAGGTAAAGGTTGTCCAGCGGACGGACACCTTCGCTACTCTTCCTGTCCAGAATCATCCGCAGCCGCTCGCATGGGTCGAGTCCGTTAGCGGCACGACCTTTGATGAACCTGCACGCAGTGGACGCCCACTGAAATAGATGTTGAGAATGCTCCACGAGGAGCTGACACCAACCCCGGTCAGGCCATGAGGATTCAAGTACGGTGCACTGATGAAGTGAGTGATGGACAAAGCTCCCGATGTCCCTGTCGACATCATCATCAGAGACATCCCCCAGGTTTATACGGAAAACCTCTCGATCCGAGGGAAGTGCGTCAAGTATATCGTTCTCTGGGCGAGTGGTGATGAAGAATCGAAGGTTGGTAGGCAAGTTTCCTTCGTTGATGAGTTCCGACAAGCTTTCCAGGAGTCGCTCACGATCATCTGCATTCCCACTTTCATTGAGGGCATCGATGACGACCAGGAGTGGCCCCACGAAATGAATGTCTGCGCTCGGTTCCACAATTAGCCGCCATATTTGCTCGGACAGCGATGTCGACGTCCGCAGGGCCCGGCTGTTTTTCACGACCGCCCAGAGTGCAGACCTGTACTGAGCATCGTGGTCGCACAGGTCCCGAGCAATGGTACTGAACAGATTCCCAGGATTCCGCCGCGCCACGTCCGTGCTGGAAAAGCAGTATGACGATCCTAGCCTCTCGTGCTCGTCGAATTGTCGAGCAACCGAATGAGCAATCGCAGACTTCCCCGATCCAGCCACCCCGGTTAGAAGACACACTCGTGGCGCGTCCTCCGACAGGTTGTTGAGAACGCCGTAAATCACATCGAGGATGGACTCGCGAGTCTTTGGAAGGCATCCCTTTTCCTTCATATATCTAGCTCCCGGCGCATATGGCATGTCGTTCAGGTCTACGGCCTCCGCTATGTTCAATGTCGTGAGGACTTGTCCATAGTAGTAAGGCCTGGACCTACCGATGTGCTCGACAACATTCATCATGCGAATGACGGTGACCCCTGTCTGCAGCATTGCTCCCTCCAAGAATGCGGCCTTTAGTTCCTTCAACTTGTTCTCGTTGTCCTTGATCGTTGCATCGATATCCGAGATCGCATATTTCACAGTTCGAATCCCTATGTAAAGAGATCAGCCAAAGCCACATCACGAACACGACGGCGGCTAACAGAAGTTCTTTTGCTTGGTATACTCGATGATAAAGTAAGCGCACTCCGTCACCTGCTGGATCAGGAGTGTGATCGGCTTGACGCGAGCCTCGATTGCCTTCAACGGTTCGGCCTCTTCAGAGAATGTCAATGCGTCGCTCATCGCGCGGGCTAAACGAATGATCCTGTCGTCGTGATCTTTCTGATTTACGAACACCTGTAAAACGTCAGAAACATCAGCGACGTGGCGGATGTCGAGGGATCAAGGGACAGACCTGGGTGGCGGATGAGACAACCGACCATGCCATGGACACATATGGATGAACCTATCGGACGTTCAGACGAGAAATAACCTAGACCTCGAAATACCCTGTACCTGAGCGATATTGGCGACAATCCGGTTTAACAGCTTGACCTTATCCAGCAGAACACCCCAAGCGTTGTTGAATGCCTGTACATTGTCAACCACCTCCTTGGCATTGCTGACCACCGAACTGGCGATGCCGATAGCTGCAGGTGGGGAACCGAGCTTCATGACGCCTTCTTCCGCCCTCTTGACGACGTCGCTAGGTTGAAGGTCGGCCGCGCTAACAGCATCAGGGGAGCTGACAAGGTGTAGTGTGGAGATGCGTGTGCTCGCTCCCTCGGTCGTCTTATCGACAAGATCCTCAGTACGACGCTCGTCTTTGTTACCACGCTCGCGTGAACAAAGTGGTACCGGCGTGGAGCCGAGCGTGCTGATTCCTTCAGTTACCTTCGCAACAGGATCAGCGGTCCGATGCTCGTCCGCCTCAACACCCTCCTGCGAGCTGACAGCTAGTGGTACCGACCTGGGGGCATCAGTCCCCTCAGTTGGCTTAGGGGCGGCACCCGCAGCCCAAGGATCGTCTGTGCTAACATCCTTGCACGACTCGGCAAGCAGCCTAAACTTGATGGTCATCTCCGAGAGATCTGACCCATCGGAGGTCCCCTTGTTGAGATACCCCTCGAATACTTTGCGTTGCAGCGATCGCGTCAGTAGGCAACAAGCCGCAAAGTATAGCATCTCACCGCCATCTTTCAATTTGCCCATTATCCCCTCGAGGGTGTCGGTGAGGGTTGCGACCACTTCGTCCTTCCTGAGGTTCATGCGGTGCTTCCGGGAAACCTTGACGACAAATTCAAAATGAATGCCTTCCACATCACTAACCAGAATTAGCTTCCTTTGGCGAAAGACAGTAGTCCTGTACGCACAAAGATAGATTCTCATTCCAGAATGTATGGTTCTTTTTCTCCTCGGCTACGCTTGTCGACAACGATGTATCGCCCACAGAAAACGCGATGTAGAATCGCCTCGCAGGCGGGAGTCTGCGCCGCGTTGGGGCGCGAAGCTCGATATCTGGAGAAAGCAACTGAATTCGCAAGTGACAACAGGACAAGCGTGCTAGCCCACCTTTTATAATGATTTTCCTTGCCCTAGAACACCGTTGAGCATGTCTGCCAAGAAATTATGCGCTAATAGGCGTGTACATACGAGATCGGGTCGATATTTTGAGCCTGATTGGTTGTGCTCATACTGTTGTAAGCGAATATACGGTGCTTAGGGATAGCGATGATGGTAGGTGCAAGAGAGGTTGGCACTGCGAACTAACATGCGGTTGCAACGCGGCTGTGAGCACATGCCAGCGCCTGGGCCACGGCCCGCGCTGGGACCGGATTGCTATGATCGTGGCTTATCAGGTTTGGATAAAATCTCTCCGTCCAGTGGTTTGTGAATCCCGGACTTACGAAGCTGTCGGATCTGGATAACAAATATGATTGGCCTCTGAGTCGCCAAATGCCTCAATCCCCACAGGAGAACAACATTCGTACATCTAACAGTACCTGCACTATTTGTTGGAAGGTCACACCATCGGGGAATACCATGTGTTTCCAATCACGACTATTAGCCGCAGACAACTAAGGGAGAATTACGAACGCGGCGGGAGCGTGTTGAAAGATGGTATAACAAGCGGTTGGTTTGGAGATTGTCCATGAACGAAGCACTACTGCATTGCAAGTGCATCGCGACTTGTCGAGCTCGACAGGACATCCGAGACGGGTACTTTATCTACGTATCGAGGTGCCATCTGTTCAGTCTGCGCATACTGACTGTTCCCAGTCTGTGATGTGGACGGGTTGGAAGGACGTCTTGCTATCCTCCTGCCCGCTCGAACTGGCTATTCACCCGTGTCCAGGTAACGAATTCGCATGACAGCGGGCAACGAGCCAGATGGTGCAGGTGCTGAAATAGAGGGCATACTCTTCGAGGCCTTCGAGTTGGTAGATGCACAAGACAGACGGTCAGCCGGCAACAGGTGTTTGCCGGGCCAAGATCTCGGTCATGCCGCTCCTTTCGTGGAATGCTCCTCTTTCGCTGCCATTGCCATGGCCATCGCTGTGCTGCGAGTCTCCCTGCTATGCCCGACTTTCTTTGCTTTGTTCTGATGCCGCACCTTGTTTTTCAGAGTCAGCATCTTCCATGACGCGACAGACCAAGATCCAGAAAGACCAGAGGTGACCGCGATTTCACGCATCGTATTAAGCGAAGAGAAGTAGAGCCCTCGCTTCCAGGTGCTCAAGTCGAACAAAGCCACCCCGAAGACGAAAAGGCTGCGCAGTACCACATACACAGCGCCCAGAGATGTCGAGAGGGAAACGGAAATGAATGTAGGGTTGAGCTGAACGTGCAGAGTCGAAGCCCAGGGTCTGGCTATCTGGGAAAACCAACGTGAGCAGCGTCGGGGGTGACCGGGCCGCCAAAGCGTTGTGAGTAGTGACGAGTATGTTAGAGAATGATGTGGGATGAATGGCGGAGCGAGCAGCGCGGGCCATGATTCGGTATAAGCCGAGAAAAAATTGCCAGCTAATCTGAATGCAGCGATGAGCAAGGGCGTTACGAATAAGACGGGCGACGTACCTAGATTATGCATACTGCAGTAAGCAAGGACGATGACCCACCGTCCCAGCGAGAGGGAGTACAAGTCGGGTGGTCAAGGTGTCAGCCAGACGACGTCAAGGCGGTATCTGGAAGTTGGAGAAACCTGGAAGAGATGAAAACTGGTTAGAGATGCACAATGAGGCAAAACCAGCCAGCACAGCGAAGTCAAGAAAACGCTCCGAGCGATCGGAAAAGCAGAGATGAACTTGCTGGTCGGACAAGCAACGGGAAGTTGTTGCTCACCATTGTCGCACAAGAGCACAGATACACCATATCGCGCTCCCTTCTTCCTGCCAGAACCATGATAGCAGATAGTTTGGAGACGATCTATGAGCAAAGTGGCATCATTGTGTCGCGAATTTATCATACGGCGACGGTGATAGAATAGAATATGGAGGACGAGCGCCGGATCTGTGTGTTAACGTGTCGTCTACGTGGTTTGCGTCTTGTTCGTGGCTGGCTGCAATGAACGGATCTGGAGGGCGTCTTGCGGTCGTACTCGCCGAACTTTCGAGGTGGTGGCATGTCGGTTCGCAGGGCAACGACTGGGAAACGAGCCAAATGATGCGGGTGCTCGAAAGGGGGGCTTAGTGGTGGTTGGCATCATGTGGTCGATCAGTGACAGTCTTGCCCCCACCGTTGCCAATAACGTTTATGAGCGACTGTTTCAGAACGGATCGATGACGACGCCCGATTATTGAGAGCTGCACGAGCCTTGCATTTCGTTGAGCGACTTCGAGAGCGCAAGCCCGAGGCAGCGTCTAGAGAATGGCTTCCCTTTATTCACACGGGTCTTTGAATCTTTGGCTGTCGTTGCTGTTACATACTAAGTGCTGACTTTTGGCTGTGTTACCTCTCGTTGAACGCAATCTAGCTAGGGTTTGACCGACGAGAATGCTCAGGCTCTCAACTGAAAAGATCTGCCAAGTGACTAGAGGCACGTGATTCAGAGAAGTCGGCGACGGACAATTCCGGTAAGTATTTCCCATATTTCCGATCGATGACTTCACAAACGTAGTAATAAACTCCCATATGCCATTTTTCTGCGCTTGAAGGTTGTCCACGTCCACATCACGCTCAGCCACGACGAGTAGGACACGATGTCAGGAGAGGCACCATGTTACACGGTCGTATTTGAAGATACCACGGAGACCCCCTCGACACAGGAGTTGCGATCAGCTCTCGAGAAAGGCTCTGATGAGGACAAGCTGGACACGTTGCGCAAAATTATCGTTGCAACTATTAATGGCAACCCTCAGGTGTGCATCTATGCGCTCGATGTACTGCACACTTGGCTGTATACTGACGTTTCATATGCGCGACTCACCCAGCCCACGCTATTGATGCCAATCATCCAGTACATTATGCCCTCAAAGCACAAACAGCTCAAGAAGTTACTTCATTTCTACTGGGAAGTTTGTCCGAAATACGATGAGAATGGGAAGTTGAAACAAGAGATGATTCTCGTCGTGTGCGTGCTTCCTACGTCACTCCTCACGTTCTCTCCTCACGTGCATCTTACAGCAACGCCATTCGCAACGACCTTGTGTGTCTCCTTTCACTTACTGAACGTGCATCGAACGACTAAAATCTTTTTATATTCCATAGCAACATCCAAACGAATATATTCGCGGCGCGACCCTCCGCTTCCTCCAAAAAATTTCGAAAGACATTGAACTCCTCGAGCCTCTCATTCCCACTCTTCGCACCAACCTTGAACACCGTCATTCGTATGTCCGAAAAGCTGCCGTATTTGCACTGTTTACCGTCCATCGCGAACACGAGACTCTCGTCCCAGATGCTGCGGAACTAATGCAGACTTTCCTGGCGGCAGAATCCGACGCGACATGCAAGCGGAATGCGTTTGTGTTTCTCGCAAACGTGTCGATGAACAAGGCGGTGGAGTGGTTGAGGTCGGTTTGGGACGGCGTTGCCTCGATGGAGGAAGGGTTACAGATGGCCGTGATCGAGGTTGCTCGGTTGGATTGCGTGAATGACACCACCCATAAGGTGAGCAATTCCTGCGCATATATCGTGCGTGCTAAGCGCTTCCGGCGTTGGAATTATAGTCTCGATATATCCGATGCATGTTTGAGCTGTTAAACTCGTCGTCGCACGCAGTGAAGTACGAAGCTGCGACCACCCTCACTACGCTCACACAAAATCCTGCTGCTATCAAGGGTGCGCTCTTTGATCTTCTCTCCAATAATGAACACTGGATAGAAATTGCGTTTCGTTTTAGCCGCAGCGTCGTGTTTCGTAAACCTCATCATCAAGGAGTCGGACAATAATATCAAACTGATCGTCCTCGATAGACTTGACGCGCTACATTCCAGGCATGGAGCCGTGCTGGATGGTCTGATTATGGACGTGCTACAAGTGCTCTCTAGGCGAGCTTGATCGTATGCTGTCCTGCCTTTTTTTTGATATATGGAACAGTGCCGACATGGAAGTACGCCGGAAAGCAATGAGCATCGTACTGAGCATGACGTCTACACGCAATGTCGAGGAAGTGGTATTGTTCCTCAAGAAGCAACTCCAGCGGACGCAGGAACACGATTATGACAAGGTTTGATCGCCATTTCCGATGTACAGACCACATTGCCTTACCGTTTCAAAGGCACCAGAGTACCGCCAACTCTTGATCCAGAGCATCCACGTTATGGCTATCAAGTTTTCTGAAATCGCGCCCAGCGTCGTACATGCCCTCATGGATTTCCTTGGAGACTCCAACAACCCTTCTGCACTAGATGTCGTTGCTTTCGTTCGAGAAGTTGTCGAAAAATTCCCATCGCTTCGCCCTGCGATCACAGAAAAACTAACGGCTACACTCGGTAGTATAAAAAGTGGCAAGGTATACAGGGGCATCCTCTGGATATTGGGGGAGTATGTGGAGGGTGTGGGCGATATCGAACAGGCGATGGTCGAAGTTCGAGGTGTGCTTGGAGAGATACCGATTTTGGCAGCCGAGGCTAGAGAGGCGGAGGGTAATGGCTTGACGGATGGTGGTGAAGAAGACGGTGCTGTCACTGGTCAGAGCGGAGGAACAAGGCCGAAAGTACTGGCAGATGGGACCTACGCAACAGAAACAGCATACACAACGTCCACACCAGTGAATGTCTCCTCCACCAAGTCGAAACCTCCGCTGAGAGGTATGTTTGTCGACAGTCCGTGTTAATCATCGATGGTTGACGTTGTTACTAGGGTTGATCTTGGGGGGTGATTTTTTCACGGGCACCGTCCTCGCGGCTGCCCTGACAAAACTCGTTCTCCGGTACGATGAGTCGTTTGATGATTCCGCCAAAGCCAATACACTCCGTGCAGAAGTAAGCTTTACCATTCTTCCAGCGCCGCCACGTCATGTCGTTCGCTAGGTGATGCTCATCCTGACCTCGATCATT
>JBBPLV010000663.1:0-15611 GCA_038089975.1 Boletellus ananiceps | reverse complement strand
GTCAAGTTTGGAGGAGGGTCAGTGATGATGTGGGGCTGTATGAGTTGGGAAGGGGTTGGAACAGCTTGCAAGATTGATGATAGGATGGATGCTGACCTTTATGTGCAGATTTTGGAGGATGAGTTCCAGGATACCCTACAAACTTATGGGTTTTCTCCAGAGGAGATTATCTTTCAGTAGGATAATGACTCCAAACATACCAGTAGAAAGGCCAGGAAATGGTTCCAGGATCATGGGTATGAGGTCATGGTATGGCCTGCTCAATCCTCAGACCTGAATCCTATAGAGCATCTATAGTTTCTTCTCAAAAGAAGGCTGGCAGGGTATTCTGGGCCAGCAAAAGGGGATAGAGCATCTTTGGAAGAGGATTGAGAAAGAGTGGTATGAGATTGAGGTGGAGGAATGTCAAAGGTTGATTGAAAGTATGCCCAGAAGGATCCAGGATGTCATTCAAGCCAAAGGAGGATACACTACATACTAATTTGCAATACCTCTAATACCAGCAACAAAGCTGTTACAATGACATATGCAACTTAATAAGTGATTATCTGGGGAACCACTGGGCCGAATCACTTAACCCAGGGCTCATTTTGTAGCCAAGAGTATCTACTATATATTATCCCACTAATTCTAGATGAGATTCTCAAGTGTGCTTGCAGTGCACTTCATACACTGTGTCAAGGTCAGTTATTTGGAACAGTTTTGTTGCCTACTGTAAGTGTGCAGAGGGTATAACTATGACAATGTATAGGAGAGAAGAGGAGGTGAGGAAAGGGGATCAGTGCATGGCCACCTTTTGGGTCATGGCTTTGCAGGATCTATTGTGGATCCAGGTGTGGAAGTTGTGCCACTGGAGGTTCATCTCCCAAGTTTGGGTTGGATGGAAGAGGGCTACACTGTTGGGCAGGCAGATGTGGGTGTGTGATCACCACAGGTAGGTCTACATCATGCATCAACATTTGTCTGCAGATAAATGGAGTTTACCATGGGTGAATGCAAATTGTCCTGTAGCATGGACATAGGCTAGTGTAGCTTGTATTCCTTTTGGGTCTACTAAGAGGGTTGCTAGATCCCTTTCCCACCATTTCAGTTTGTTCACTAGGGTTGTCCAGTGGCATGCATACTTGGAGCAGATTAAAGGAAGTATACCACTGTTTCTTTCTTGTCAGGGCAATGTGGGCAGAGGGCTGTGGATGACTTTCTGATGTAGTGTAGGTGTATTGAGTAGAGCATAACCTGTCCACATTTGGAGTAAGAATGAGGCCTGGCATTGGGGAAGGTCAACTGTCAAATGTAGAAACCTATCAGAGGGAAGGGAGGAGTCAATAGTCAGTGGGTGTTCAGCTTGCTTTGAGGTACAGAAAATCAATCTAAGGAGCTCTTTCAATTGTGCTTTGAACTCCTGTTCAGCTACTGATTTGCTACCTAGTAGGATTCTGGGTTGGGTTCATTGTGTACATAGCTGCCTGGATAGGAGTTCCAGGTCTGAGGTATTACCTGCTGCTGCTTTCTTTGCCTCTGCATCTGCAGCCTCATTTCCTAGAATCCCCACATGTTCCAGCATCCACCTGATTGTTATTTAAGATGATGTCACTTAAGGACTGCCACTAGGCTTGAACAGAAGAGATCAGTCAGGTAGTGTCTGGACTTGGAGGCTAGCATCCTAGTGGTGAGGATAGCCACCTTGTTGTTGAGGGCAAGGGAGACTCTGTAGGTGCAAGTGGTATTCCAGAGGAGTTCCATGGCAAGTATCATGCCAATTAGTTTGCCTTCATATATTCAGGAGAAACCAATCTTCATGCCATTTTTCAAAGATCCGATTGGTGCACTTGATGGTATCCATATACCATGTACTCTGTCTGTTGCAGAGCACAACATGACTTGTAATCAGAAAGGCTTCCACTCTCAAAATTGTCTTGTTTGCTGTAACTTTGACATAAAATTTGCCCACATGCTCAGTGGATGGGAAGGATCAGCTGCTAATTCAACCATATACCATGATGCTCATATCCATGAGCTCACTGTTCCTCCCAGCAAGTATTACCTTGTGGATGCTGGATACCCAAACTGTCCAGAGCTACTTGTACCATACCATGGTGAGTGCTACCATCTCACTGAATGGGGTCAAGCACAGCTTCAGTAAGTTTGTGTGACTCAAGTCATCTTTTGATTTATAAACAACTACCAACAAGCCCACTAACTACCAAGAATACTTCAACTTATGACATGCTCAGCTATGGAATGTTGTTGAGCACATTATCAGTGTTATCAAGGGCCATTTTCAAATCTACTTCTCCCTCCTGAATATTCAATGGAAGTGCAAGCTCATATTCTGGTTGCATGTTGCTGCCTCTGCAATATCATTCATACATATGATGATGTTGAGCTGCTGGACATACTTCCTGTAGATCTCATTCACCAGCTGGGCAAGCTACAAGTCACTAGATTCATCACAAGTGGAATCCCAACTCCAGCCAGCCATGACCTCATGTCCAATAAACAGGACCAGATTGCTTGTGATCTGTGGGCCAACTATGCAGAGGAGAGAGTGAGGAGGGAGAATCCTGTGTCAAATCTGTGTGGGGACTAGTAGCTACTAGTACATGAACACAGACAAACATTGTACTATACATGGATGGCATTCTTATTCCATAGTATGATCAAAATTAATTCCTGCATCTACTAATCACCTCCATAACCATGCCTTTTGAATGGTAGTATGTTGCAGACTTGTGTTTGCAGCTAGGGTAAGGTACATTGCAGTGTATTCATTGTTGGTTTCAAAACAGTCAATGATTGCAGCCATATAGTCAGGGAGAAGGATGTCAAGATCAAGGGAGAGTAGTTTGGTTGTTGCATCAGACTTGTGAGTGTCAGGAGGCAGTGGTGGTGGTGGTGGCAGTTGATGGGACATTGAAAAAATGACTGGGAGGTTTGTGAGGAGAGTATTGTTGTCACCTAATCATGAATTGAGGGTCCCAAGCTGGTCTATCACCCAGCTAACTGCTTTGGGAAGAGCCTGATTACAGCACTTTATTGAGGAGCAGGCAGATACAACCAAGGATGGAGTATGAGCTGACACCATGGAAACAATATCATTGTCATCATTGGCTTTGTGCTTTGTGTCATGAATGGAAATGCTAGATGAGGAGTTGATGAAACTGGCCAATGAGCCACCATATGAGAAGGGAGGAGTTGCCAGCATGATGAGATCAGACAGAAAGTGGGACAAGGTGGCTATTGATGGTTGAAGTCCAGATGAACCACTCCCAGATGCTTATGAAAGGGGGGAAACTTGTCCACTGTAGTGGTACTTGACATCACTATGGGATCTACTATCATAGCAGTATTTGGCACTATGAGCAGAGCACTCAGGCCCACCACAGGGTTCACTGTACCAGGGTTGCTGGACTGGGTGTCCTTGCTTTCATCTGCAGACAATGTATTAGGGGGGTCAACATGGAAAGACTTGGAAAGATCTAGTCCAGAATTGGACGCACCCAGTTTAGCCTCATGGCCTTGGATGGGAGTGAAACAACCAATACCCCTGCTATATGAGGGCATAACAAGTCACATTTTCTCATAGAGGGTCCATCCTTTGTTTTTGAACAGTGTGAGCAGTGGGAGATTCTGTAGAACAATGGTTAGAAAGTTCTTAGCTCAGATTAAAATTGTACCTTAACAACCTCCTCTCACACCAATTCATCCAAGGGCTGAATGTTAGCTCCTAATTTGAATGGATATGTGAGGCCCAAAGCTTTCAACAAGAGGGCCTCAATTGCATTGTATGTTTTCTTGAGCTATACATACATGCTTGGATCAGCCATTTTTTTGCTTAGACTTGAAAGACAATATACACAACCCCATTTATCTCTACAAGAGGCATATGTCTTCAGAGCTCCTCTTGCTGGATTTGCAAGCTGATCAGATGCAGCAGTGGTCTTCCAGATTGCTGGCCTGAAGGTCATTCCATCATTGCCCTTTGCCTGATGAGTGATGACCTGGTTGACCAGAAACTTGACATCCTCATCACTCCATGATGCTGATGGAGTGTTCTCTTTGACCTCCTCTATTGCCTTGGATTTGCCTTTTAGTGATGATTTCCAGGTCCTACAAGAGGACATATTTGCTACATCACTATGGTCATCTCAATCATGATTAGTGGAGCCTGCTTCATGATAGCTTGCTCCATGACATTGTCTTCAGCCACCAGCATCTCAATTGAAAATACCATGGTGAAAAACCACAATTTTTAGCTAATCATACAGACTCTTCATCAAAGTGAGCTAGTATTGCATTTTCTTAGTGCTCATCATCTCATGCTGTTTCAAAGGCTACTTACAGAGGTCCTCAGGTATGTCTGCTGATTTGACACTACTGTCAGCATTTACAGGTTTTTTGACAGGGAGAATAACGCTTTTTTGGTGCACACTTTGCTGACTGTGTCACCTCCATCTCTTCCTCAATGGCAGCAACATTAGCCAAAGTGACTAAAGCTTGGTTTTCTTCCATCATCTGATGTTTCATTTTCCATGTATCATCAGCTACCTTTTCCTGATGGGTCTCTTGTTTGAGAGGGATGTCTGGTAAACCAGGATGCTTCTGAGCATTTGACTTTCAAGTCTGCCAAGTGGAGGTGGGTTGCATAGTATAGAACTAAAGGAGTGACTGGGAGTTTTCAGAAAGGACTATTGTGAAGGAGAGGAAGGAGGTTGGAAATTTTGTTGCTTGTCCCTGTTCTCATATATATGGGCAGAATAATTTCTACTTCCTAAGGTTGATGCTAACCTTATGTTTCTGGTTCCCAGTCTCTTGCTCATATATTGATAGGTTGCCAAATACTGTGTCTGCCCCTCTTGCAAGCTCAAGCTACTGATACCACACCTTTCTGTCTTCAATGTAAAATCCCCAACTGTAGGCGTTGGTTTGGTAACCAGTCAGGCCTCACCAAGTACATCAACTATTTCCATGCCAACACTTTCGCTGCAAAATTCACCACTAGTCTATTTGGCAGCAGGCCCACTACCCATTTGGACAGCTCCACCAATCCAGCTGGGGATGAAAAACCTGCATATTTTACAGATGTAGACAGCAAGACCATTGACTCATGCTGGCATAGATCTGGATCCAAGATTTATCATAACTTCCACATACAACTGGCAGGTAAATCTTATGGCCCATCTTTTTACTTTTCTATTCACTTTTCAAGTACAGGCCATCATTGTAATACAGAAGGCAATTTCCAACCTCCTGGCACTCCTCCTCTCCCATACTCTGAGAAGGCACTAGACAGCTGGACCCCCTTCCAGGACCACACACAATTCAAGTTGGCTGATCTTCTGTACACCCAAATTCAGACATCAGCCCCTAATATGAACCAGCTTCTCAACATTTTCTCAGCATACCTATGCAAACATAGAGATGGGCCTTCCTTCAGTAGCTGTGCTGATTTGTACAACATCATTGACAATGTACAAGTTGGCAATACTGCTTGGAAATGCTTTGGGGTAAAGTATAGTGGTGACCAGACAGAAAACCCCATGTCTTGGATGTGTTATATTTACAATGTGTGGATGCATGATCCTAAATGTGCTATCATGCAGATCATCAACAGTGCTGACTTCAAGAGTACAATGGATTATGTGCTGTATAGAGAGTATGATGTGGCCACATATTAGAGCCTGTTCTTCTCTGCTCTGCTCCAGTCAGTTGGAGGTGCAGATGAGAGGGATGAGGTGGACAAGAGGAGTCTGGAAGGATAGAGATGACAGAGGTGTCAAGGATGTTGGTATCAGCAATGTGGGGTGGCATGCTATACCCTTGCATGCTCTCAGTCCACTGAGGTCAGAGGTTGGACAGAGGAGGATGAAGATGTCAGAGATGGAATCTGACAGAGGAAGACTGAGGAGGGAAGAAGAGGAGATAAGGACTAGAATCAATATTCAGACTGAAGTGTACAAGAGGTAAGTACAGGGATTATATACTACAGAGTCTGAGGCTATATATCAAGATGACTAAGGTGGATGATTGAGACAGAGGCAAAAGGGAAACTACTCCAGAGCTGTGCTTGCATAGAGAACACAGCTGTGGGTGAAGTCTATGAGCAAATCTAAACTAAATGGAGATAAGAGATACAGGAACAGATAAGAGGAACAGAGTCTGGAGGTATGTACAGGAGTCAGAGAGGAGATAAGAATAGAGATGGGGACAGAGGAACAGAGATGAGACTTGGAGCTGACATGGATCATGACATCTTGTCAGACCCTAGAATGATAGGGAGCAACATTGCACTGTGTGTCAAAGAGTCTTGGGCAATGTTGTCCTAAAGGAGTGATTGGGTGATCATATTTTAAGTATGATATAGTAACTTACTGCCTCATTCTGTCACATCCCTGTCAATCCAATCCCCACCTCTACTCCTCTGCCTCTTCCTCCACTCCAATACCCCTATCTCCAACTCTGTATGTATTTCTGACTCCTGTATGTATCTCCAACTCCATTTCCAACATCTTATCTTATCTCTGTACATACATTCTGTTATCCCTGTTTATCTCTAATATCTGTACTCACAGTTGGTATTTCCTATTGCCAGTTCTGGACATTGCCTCCTTACCTTAGCTCCATACCTCATTAGTGATCTGTAGTACTGACGTCATCTTAGTGATCCAGCATTGGTCCTCTCTGACCTCTGTCTCTGCCATCCATAGTACATAGCCTCAGACTCTGAAGTATTTAAACTCTGTACTTACCTCCTGTAACCTCAGTCTGAATATTGATTCCAGTCACCTTCTCCTCTTCTCTCCTCAGTCCACCTCTGTTGGATTCTGCCTCTGACATCTCCTCCTTCTCTGTCTGACCTCTGACCTCAGAGGACTGAGAGTGCACAAGGGTACAGTGTGCCATCCTACATTGCTGAGACAATGTCCTCAACACCTCTGTCATCTCCGTCCTTCCAGACCCCTCTCATCAGCACCTCTGATTGACTGGAGCAGAGCAGAGAAGAATGGGCTCTAACACAAGACCAGTGTCAGTTGCAACTGGGCAACATGACTACTACCTGCTCTACCTCTCCATTGGTAACCTTCATAAAACTACACAGCACTCACATAAGAATAGTGTCAAACTTATTGCATTTTTAGCCATGTCAAAAAGTATGTCCATGCATTCAATGTATCTGCACCAAATTTTACTCACACAATGTCAGCTATGAAGGAACACATGGCAACCTCAGCCTTTTGGAAATTCCACCACCAATTATTCCATTGCTCACTCTCAAAGATTTTAAAATATCTGAAGCCCTTCATGAGTGCATGGACAGTCAAACAATTTGCTGACAGCTACTATCAACATGTAATTTTCGGTCTCAGACCCTACATAGCTGATTGCAAGGAGCAGGTCTTATTAGCTTGTATTGTCCATAACTGGTGTGCAAGGTAAGTGAACACTATCAATAGGCTCTAAAGTATTGTTCAAATTGTACAAGTCTAGGTGTTTGGCAAGGAATAAAGGTCTTGATGACACTGACACACTCTATCAATATAAAGAACACATGGATCTACTGGTGGAAGATATTGACATTGGCATATTATGAGATGAATATGGAATTGTTGGGGACCTTATAGTATGTCACATCTCTAGCATATATGCTACTAATTTCAAGTGTCAAACTCAGCCATTCATGAATGACTTCCCCTGTGCAGACATTTATGTAATGCTCACTCCTGACATATTACATCAACTCATCAAAGGTGTCTTCAAGGATCACCCTGTCAAGTGGATTGAGAAATACCTCTACAAAGAACATGGCAAAGCCTTAACTGAAGTGATACTAGACAACATAGATTGGCAGTAAGAGAATATTTCCTACCAGACAGGATCATTTTGTGACTAAAGCATAGAATCACAGTAGTCACATCATTCTCTAGTCAGTGGCACTTTCTACAAGGACACAACTTCAAACAGTGGACTGGAAATGACTCCAAGGGTTTGATGAAGGTGAGTAAACTCAACAGTACTTGCAACAACAGCTAAGAAGAACAGGTGTATTTGCCAGCCATTGATGGCCACATCCCTCCTGAGATGGTATGCACTGTGTATGCATTCCTAGAGTTTTGTTACACTGTTCAGTGGAATACCATTGACAAGCTGGTGCTTGAGCAGATCAAAGACACATTAGGCAGTTTCTACAAGTATTGTGATGTTTTTAAGGAAGAAAACATAGTTGCAATGTTTCCCCTATCACAGTAACATTCCATGAAGCACTATATTGACATGATTTATCTGTACAGTGTGCCAAACAGTTTATGTTCTTCAATAACAGAGTCAAAGCACATCAAAGCAATCAAAGAGCCTTATCACTGATCCAACCAAAACCAGCCACTTGGTCAAATGCTACTTGCCAACCAGCAGCTTGATAAACTCTCTGCAGCACATAGTGACTTTATGGCATACAACATGCTCAACTCTGATATTCTAATTGGTGAGGCAACAAATAATAAGGGTGAGTGACTATTCCTGACAATTCATATCTTACAAATGGCAAGATGAGTACTTAGATGCCAATAATTGGGTGCAACCTGACCTGCCAGCCATACCTGTAGCTCAAGATGACACATCCTATGAAGACAATGAAGATAGCTGCATAGTTGTTGATGCAAACCCAACAGATGTACAAGCACATGTTAGGCTTGCACTTAGTTGTTGCAAGTCATACTCTTTTTCTGAAGTATCTGTGCCTCAACACATTTGACATTTAGAGTGTCAACAAGCATGCAATGTGACTCAGCTAGGAGAAGAGCTGTTAGAGCCCATTCTTCTCTGCTCTGCTCTGGTCAGTCAGAGGTGTGGATGAGAGGGGCAAGATGGACAAGAGGGGTCCAGAAGGACAGAGATGACAGAGGTGTCAAGGATATTGGTCTTAGCAATGCAGGGTGGCACACTGTACCCTTGCATGCTCTCAGTCCTCTGAGGTCGGAGGTCAGATGGAGGGGAATAAAGATGTCAGAGATGGAATCCAACAGAGGAGGACTGAGGAGAGAAGAGAAGAAGAGGACTAGAATCAATATTCAGACTGAAGTGTACAAGAGGTAAGTACAGGACTTGTATAGTATGAAGTCTGAGGCTATGTACTATGGAGGGCAGAGACAGAGGTTGGAGAGGACTGACACTGGATCACTAATGTGATGTCAGTGCTACAGATCACTAATGAGGTACAGAACTAAAGTAAGGAGGTGATGCCTGGAACCGGCAATAGGGTATACTGGCCATGAGTATAGATATCAGAGATAAACAGGGATAACAGAATGTATGTATGGAGATAAGATAAGATGGCAGAAATAGAGTCAGAGATACATACAGGAGTTGAAGATAGGAGTATTGGAGCAGAGGAAGAGGTGGAGGAGCAGAGGTAGAGATCAGAGTGACATGGGATGTTGTTAGAGCGTGTTCTTCTCCGCTCTGTTCCAGTCTGTCAGAGGTGCAGATGAAAGGGGCGAGAGGGACGAGAGGAGTCTGGAAGGAGTCCAGAAGGTCAGAGGTGTCGAGGATGTTGGTCTCAACGATGCAGGGTGGCATGCTATACCCTTGCACACTCTCAGTTCTCTGAGGTCGGAGGTTGGATGGAGAAGGAGGAGATGTCAGAGATGGAATCCGACAGAGGCAAACTGAAGAGAAGAGTGAAGAAGATGGCTAGGGTTGATATTCAGACTGAGTAGTACAGGAGGTAAGTACAGAGTATATATACAGAGTCCAAAGTGGATTAGTAACAGAGGCTGTAACGGGATGAGTAAGTCAGAGATGGAAGGGGAACTACTCCGGAGTGGTGCTTCCAGGTAGGAGAATGCCGGTGCTGCATACACAGCTGCAGGTGAAGTCTAAGAGTGGGACTAACCCTAACAGAGATACAAGAATGTATATACAGAGATAAGACAAGATTAGAGATGGGAGAAATGGAGTCTGGAGGTACATACAGAGTCAGAAAAGAGATATGAATGGAGATAGGGGCGGAGGAATGGAGATCAGGACTGGAGCTGACACGGGTTGTGACAGATGTGACAGGAGTTTCATATTGCAAACATCATGTCTCTCCTCTCAAGATTCCTATCTGAGCAATAATAAGGTGTTGAGAATGCAAATATTCTACTGGACATTTCAAAATATGACTACTCTCAGTACTTTGGCCTGCTCAAGGTGTTCAACTCTACAAGCACATTTTTCTATGCACTCAGTGATGTCAGTGGCATCCATGACATGCATCATGAGATGATTCAGTGTTGTCCAAACTGGAGAAACAAAGGACCACAGTACAACTATGTCTTCATAAATGTCAACTCAGAAACTGATCCAATGGGTGGATTGGAGGTCACACATGTCTTTGCCTTCTTTTCATTCAACTTCTGGAGCACCTATTATCCATGTGCTATTGTGCACTGGTTTGATTGTGTTGGTGACTGTCCAGATGAAGATACCAGGATGTGGTTGGTGTGACCACAATTCAATAGACAGCACCAGTGCAGCTATGTGTTAGGGTCCATGCTTCTCTGCTCTGCTCTGGTTAGTCAGAGGTGTAGGAGAGAGGGATGAGCAGGATGAGAGGGATCAGGGTTGTGTCCAGATGGACAGAGATAATGGAGGGGTTGAGGACGTCAGTCTCAGTAATGTGGAGTGGCATGCTATACCCTTGCATGCTCTCAGTCCTCTAAGGTTGGAGGTCAGAGAAAAGGGAAGAAGATGTCAGAGACAGAATCTAATGGAGGAGGACTGAGGGAAGAACAGAGAAGAGGATTATAGTCAATATTCAGACTGAGGTACTACAACAGAATATATAGAGCTTATATACTACAGAGTCTGAGGCTATGTACTAGGATGACTGAGACAGATGACTGAGATATAGTGGCTCCAAAAAGCATTACAATAACTAACCTCAAACCAGGGTGTGAAGTGCCCTGCAATAGTCTGTGGGAATATTGCTTCACTTTGGTAAGACCAAACAAAGTATAAACTTTTGACTACAAATTGGTCCCTGTATCATGTGATTTGGCTCAGAGGTTGTAATGATATGATAGTTTTAAAACAGCAATACTATTGTAACAGTTTTTGGACTTTTGTCATAGGATACTGGATCTCAATCATATGAGAGGTTATTTGCTGTTGTTTGGTGCTACAAACAAAGATATACATATAAATATTATGTTTGAGTTTTAAAACATTCCCACACCTCTTTACTCTTTACCACCATCATCATGTGCTCACTCTCTGCTACTCAGGAGAATACTGTTAGAGCATGTTCTTCTCTGCTCTGCTCTGGTCAGTCAGAGGTGTGGACAGAAGGTTGAGAGGGGTCTGGAAGGTGTCTGGAAGGTCAGAGGTGTCAAGGATGTTGGTCTCAGCGATGTGGGGTGGCACACTGTACCCTTGCACGCTCTCAGTCCTCTGAGGTCGGAGGTCGGACAGAGGAGGATGGAGATGTCAGAGATGGAATCCGACGGAGGAAGACTGAGGAGAGAAATGAAGAAGATGGCTAGGATTGATATTCAGACTAAAGTGTACAAGAGGTAAGTACAGGGATTATATACTTCAGAGTCCGAGGCTATGTACTGGGATGACTGAGGCAGATGACAGAGATGGAGGCAGAAGGGAAACTACTCTGGAGCTGTGCTTCCAGGTAGGAGAATGCCAGAGCTGTGCTTGCATAGAGAACACAGCTACGGATGAAGTCTATGAGCAGAACTAACTAAATGGAGATAGTAAATAACAGGAACAGGAACAGGAACGGAGTCCAGAGGTATATACAGGAGTCGGAGAGGGAATATGAATGGAGATGGGGGCAGAGGAACGGAGATGGGACCGGAGCTGAGACGGGTCGTGACAAATACCATCCTCTCTCAGCTTGATTCTGGTCATTCCATTCACTCTATTGCATCCAGCACTAGTGTCAGCACTGCTACTATATTCAGACTTCATTCCAAGAAGTGCTCTAACCTCCAAAAGTCTGTTGGAGGTTGTCCAGCCAAGCTTTCCCCTGCCACTATTTATCATGCTATTCATTTTATCTCAACTCATAAGACAGAAAATGCTGTCCAGGTGACAAAAACCCTTTCTAATGTCATCAACCAGCCTCTCCATCCTAACACCATTTGTCATCACCTGAAACAGTCTTGGATGAAGGCTGTGGTCAGGTCCAAACACCCTCTACTATCTGCTAAGCATTGCAAGGCTTGCTTGGACTTTGCTATTGCTCACAAGGATTGGACTATAGAGGACTGGAAGAGGGTTATATGGTCTGGTGAGACCAAAATCAATCACCTAGGGTCAGATGGAAGGAAATGGGTGTGGATAAAGCCAGGTGAGGGCCACAGTGACAGGTTAGTGCAAGGTATTGACAAATTTGGAGGAGGTTCTGTGATGTGATGGTATGGGGGTGTATGACTTGACAGAGAATTGGCTATGCTGCTAAGATTGATGGTAGAATGGATGGGGATCTCTACCTTGAGATTCTGAAGGATGATCTGCTGAATACTCTACAGCATTATGATCTCAATCCATCTAACATCATCTTTCAGCAAGACAATGACCCCAAGCATACCTGCAGAAAGGTGAAGGAGTCGCTAGAGGAGCAGGATTTTGAGACTATGGCATAGCCTGCACAGTCTCCTGACCTAAACCCCATTGAACATCTCTGGGGTTACCTCAAGAGAAGACTGGCAGAGTATGAACACCCTCCTAATGGGATTCTTGAGTTGTGGGAGAGGATTCAGGAGGTGTGGGAGGGAATACCAGTTGAGGAGTGTCAGAAGTTGATTGAAAGCATGCCAAGGAGGGTTCAGGCTGTGGTTAAAGCCAAAGGAGGGTATACCAAGTACTAATATATACCAAATACCCCTAGTATTACAAAAGTCCAAAAACTGTTACAATGGTATTGCTGTTTTAAAACTATCATATCATTACAACCTCTGAGCCAAATCACATGATCCAGGGACCAATTTGTAGCCAAGAGTTTGTACCTTGTTTAGTCTCACCAAAGCGAAGCAATATTCCCACGGACTATTTCAGGGTGCTTTGTACCCTGGTTTGAGGTTAGTTATTATAATGCTTTTTGGAGTCACTGTAGAGACAGAAGGGAAACTACTCTGGAGCTGTGCTTCCAGGTAGGAGAATGCTGGAGTTGTGCTCACATAGAGAACATAGCCATGGACAAGGTCTAAGAGTGGAACTAACTAAACAGAGATACAAGATAAGAGATGTGGAAGGGAAAGAAATGGAGTCCAGAGTATCTACAAGAGTCAGAGAGAAGATATGAACAGAGATGGGGACCAGAGCTGACATGAGTTGTGACACTATGCCATTATCCACATTGACACCATATAGCAGATGGCCCACCTTATCCCTGTTTATGGCAAACACTTCCTTCCAATCCAACTTCACTCACAGCAATCCTACAATAGCTTCTGACTATTCTATGTCAACAAGTTTGCCAATCACCATGCCTTTGAGATAGCTTCATAGGTAGACAAACCCATGACACCAGCAACACCCTCACTGAACTTTCCAGCTGCCCAAGCACCTTGGCATCACATTTCATCTGCAAACTACTGTTTTTGGTATAGAGCTACAGTGCACTACAGAAGCTACAGAGGCTATAGAGCAATAAAGTACTAGTCTCATAAGACTCCATTACACTAAATAACACTATTGGAATCACTTTTATTTCACTATAGAATGGGGGACCTTTCTGTGCACTGTATGACTGTAGTGCACTGTACATACACTATATAGCTCTGTACAGCTCTGTGCCAAAAACAATGGTTTGCAGATGTTCCAGATGTTGGCAACAGCTTCTGTATGCTCAAAACCTCATGTTGATCAATGATGCAGTCAAGAGCATCTGAGTTACTGACTTGATGTCTTGTATTGTCAAACTTGATGATCAAACTATGTCACTCTGTCCTATATATCTGATAGCCACCCTTGGCTCTCCAGCAGACAGGACTCCTTTCTATAAACACAAGCTGTTATGCAGGGCATACCTTGAGGGATTGTCTTTGACTGGACCAACAGGCAGGATGCTCATGAAGAGGTACAACTCAGCCTGAAGGGACAAAAGAGCTATATGTTCAAAGACTAGACTGAGTCTGTATGGTCTGAGACTGGTTGAAGGGACTAGGAGTGAGGACTTGAAAGAGAACTCAGGCTAAGGGGTGATTCGGAAGTATGCTGAATTGTATAGATCAAGAATGTAGTACATGGTATGTATTGAAGGCTTATATATCCAAGCCCAGTGTGTACAGACCATGTCCCATAAAGGAAAAGAACAAAAGGGAATATAAAAGGAGTCCGAGTTGAATCAGACAACCACATAAGTGAGATGACAAAAGAAACTAAAGGAGTATGATGAAAGCTTCTAGATCATTCATGATAACAAGAACATGAATTTAATTGTAGAGAACATACCTGGGATACAAGAGTGAGAAGGGAAAAGGCAAGAGACAAGGAAAAAACATGAGTGTAGGTAGGAAACTGTAACATTACCCCCTTCATATACTTGAGCTCCAGGCTTGAGAACCTCAAGGTCCCACTGATGATGTAGGCAGGCCAGCAAAGATGCTAGCAGCCTGTTCAGGAGTGTAATGTTCAAATGGACAGTTGTCAAGGAGATGACCAATCTGATTGTAGTGTCCACAGGTACATGCAGGGCAAAAGCAAGCTCCATGTTCCTAGTGTTGGCAAAAAGAGCATTGGGTGGTAAAGCAACAGCAAGAGGGATGGACAGGGGTGAAGGCATGGCAGGAGGGGCATCGATACTCAGAGTAGTCATCTCAATAATGACCCAGAAGATTGCAGTGAAAGCAACGAGTGGTAGAGGAGGGAGGTTGATGATTTACTGGGGGTGTGACAGTCTGGACTGCAGATGAGAGGATCTGCTGGCTGTTTGGAAGACAGATGAGCCAGATGTTAGCCTGATTGAGGGCTAGGATAGATTGGTCAAGGGCATACTCATCAGATGAGTCAGAGGGGACATCTCCTGAAGAGGGGGTAGAGGGGACTGAGGAAAGATGAGTGAGAAGGGGAGGCAGAGAAGGGAAGCAGGAATGGATAATGGAGCAAGGTGAAGGGCAGATAATGAAGAAAGGTAATGGTCACAAGTGTCCATAGGCATAGATTGGAAAATACAACAAAAGGTGGGATATAACAAGTGAGAATCAAGATGTTCAACATAGGCATGGAAGCTATGAATGTGAAGGACAGTTAAGATGCATTCTGGAAGACAATTAATCAAAAGACAAAGAGAAAGGCCAAAGTTGGTGGACAAATCAGAAGGAGCAGATTGGAAATAGAATGATTGAACTTTAGGAATATCATGGAAGTGGCACACAAGTTCTTGCATGATCTTGTCTGCTTCATACAAAGGATCACTTTTGAGGACATGGACAAGGATGGGATTTGTGAGGATACCAGCATAGAGCATGTTGATGGAGGAAGTGAGAGGAAAGGTAGGCTGCATGGCTGTGAACACAATGGAGAAGTAATAGAGATGCCTGAGAGTGATGAAAATGAAGTAGGAGAAGGGACAGAGCATGTAGCAGGCATATCAAACAAGGGAAAGAAGGGTGTGA
>JBBPLV010000662.1:0-15618 GCA_038089975.1 Boletellus ananiceps | reverse complement strand
GGACCTAGTTTGCCTGTATGGGTGGAAGCATGGAAGAGGGGATGGGATTCCCCAGTGGGACAAGTCACTCAAGGGGACTTGGGAGTGGGGGCTTTGGCATGGGCCCATACAGTTGGCTGGGGTGTGTCCAGGGGTAGTCAAGGAGCAGCCAGGGCAGGTATACTGCTTACAGTATAACTTGTTGTGACTGAGGTGATGACAGTGCAAGCATGCCTGCCAATACCATTCATGGGAATTGACAATGGGTTTGTCATCCTGTGCAGTGTTACAAGTGTCAGGAGAGATTGGATCAGCAAATATGATGGTGTTGGGGAGGGTAGGGCTATCATTTCCAAAGGAGTGGAGGGTTTTGTCAATATGGTCTATGGCTCCACCTAGGCCTAGTTGGGTCATGGCAGTGAGGAGAGTGTTATGGAGGCAGAGTTCAGAGTGTTGGAGAAGAAGAAGGTGGGCATAGATGGTGGGGTTTTCTGGGGTAAAATCTGAGAGGGTGATAATGGTATTGTGGATGGACATATGATGGGTATAAGTATGATGTGGTCAAGGGTGGTGACAAGGTGGGAGTCAAGAAGGGCAGCATTAAGGAGGGTGTTGGCAATGGGAGAGGGAATATGGACTTGGATACCATTCATGACAAAGGGGAGTGCAGCAGTGGGGATGTGGGAGGCATCCATGGTGGTGGTAGTTGGTTAAATGGAGCTGGGAGGTTGTCAATGATGGAGGGATTCCTTATAGTCCTGGAGGACTTCCTTGGCATGAGCAAACTCCTTTTCTGAGAGCTAGGAGTCTTCTTCTACAGGATAATCTTTCCAGCAGACAAGATATTTTTGGTGGGAAGGGGCACCCTTGTGCTGAAGAACCTTTTCAATTCCATAATGTTCTTCATTATCTACAAGGTCCAGTGGCAGAGAAAGGTAGTTCCACCCATGGACAAGGTTCTCATGATAAGGTGATAGGAGGGAGGCATGGAACATGTTGTGGATTCTCCATGCTTGAGGAAGGCAGAGTTTGTATGTGATGGGAGAGAGGACAGCAGTGATTGTGAAGGGGCCTTCTCTCTTCATGGCAAATTTGAGATTGGGTAAGGATTGTTTCAGGTTTTTCCCTTCTAGCCATACTTTGTCTCCAGCTTTGAAAGGTTTGAAGACCTTCTAGTTCCATGCCTTCATAGTCTAATGGGCGAGTTCATGTACTGCAAGGGCTTCTTCTCATGCCACAGTCAAAAGCTTGAGGCACAATTCTACTGGAGGAATGGAAGCTTCAGAGATTATGATAGGGAAGGGGCAGGGTTCATATCCCATCATGAGATAGAAGGGTGATTGGTTTGTGATAGAATGAGGGCAGTGATTGTGTGTGAATTCAGCGAGGGTGATATGTTCAGCCCAGGCCATGGGGTTAGCATTGCAAAAGATATGGAGATATGTTTCAACCTCTCAGTTGACTCATTCTGTTTCTCCATCCATTTGCAGGTGGTAGGCAGTGGAAGAGCAAATTCATATCCAAGGAGCTTTCTGAGCTCTCTGGCAAAGAAGGATACAAATTGTAGTCTTCTGTCAGAGATGATTTTCTCATAGAGGCCAAATCTTTTGTATACAGTGGAGAAAAAGAGGGTGGCAATGCCCATGACATCCATGGTTTTCTTAATAGGACAGAGAATTACCCTCTTTGTAAGACCATGGTTAACCACAACCAATAAGGAATCAAAGCTGGCAGAGATGGGGAGGTCTGTGATAAGGTCACAAGATACTTGTTGGAAGGAGCAAGTGGCAGTGGAGTGGATAGGGGAGAGTGAGGGGTGTGTAGGATGGGTGCTGGCCTTATGCTGCTGACAAATGGCACAACCAGCAACATACTATCAGATGAAGGAGGTGAGACTGGGCCACCAGAATTCAGAGGTGATGAGTTGGCAGGCTTTCAAGACACCTGAGTGGCCAGCAGTGGGATGGTTGTGGTGCTAGGAGACAACAGAACAGTGAATGTCAGAGTCAGCAGGGATATAGACCCAGTTCTGGAAGGTGAGGATACCAGCATTGTACTTCCAGTCCAATAGCTGGGAATGAAATTTAGTGGAGAGTTCACTGGGAAGGGCATCAAGGGCATCAAGGATGAGGGGGTCAGAGGTAGAGGACATGGCTATCTTGGTAGACAGTTCAGCATCAATCAGGTCGACAAAGAGGAAAGGGGAAAGGAGAGTGAGGTTCTCATTGTCAGAGTCCTCAATAGGGATATGGTCAGGTCAGCAGGAGAGGGTATCCAGAGCAGAGAGGTTTATACCAGGGAGATGGGAGAACTGGAGGTTGAAGTTAGAGAATTCAAGAAGCCATCATGTCTGGCAGCAGCTGAGTTTCTGGGGCTGTCAAAAATATGTTAAGTTTTGGTGGTCAGTGAAGACCCAAGTAGGGCTGGTATGACTGAGGTAGTGGCACCAGGTATTGAGAGTGCACATGACTGCGAGAAGTTCACAATCATAGATGTCATAGTTTCATTCAGCAGGTCCAAATGTTTGAGAGAGATAGGCACAGGGGTGCCAGTCATGGTTGGCATCTTGTTAGAGGAGGACAACTCCAGAGGCATGCTTGGAGGCATCAGTGGAGATGGCAAAGGGGGCAGTGAGGTCATGGAGTTGGAGGACAGGCTGTGTGGTAAAGACCTGTTTGAGTGTGTCAAAGGCTTGTTGACAGGAAGGGGTCCAAGCCCAGGGTTGGTTCTTTTTGGTCAAATCAAGAAGAGGTTGGGTGATGTCTGAATAATGAGGGACAAAGTGGCAGTAGAAGTTGGCAAAGCCAAGGAATGACCTAATATCCTTGACTTTCTGGGATGTGGGCCACTCAGCAATGCCAGCCACCTTGGTAGGGTCCATGGCAAGGGAACCAGGTTTAATAATGGGTCCCAGGTAGTCAACCTCCTTAACATGGAAGACACACTTCTCCAGTTTGAGTTATAAGTTGAGCTCACTCATGCATTGAAAAACTCATTTGACCCATTCCTGGTGGACAACAGGGTCATTGTCAGAGTAGATGAGGAGATCATCCATATAGATGATCAGCTATCCTTCAGTGATCATGTCTCAGAAGGAATTGATCATGAATTGTTGGAATGTGGAGGGAGAATTGGTCATGCCAAAGAACATGACTGTGGGTTCAAAAAGTCCCTGATGGGTGATGAAGGTGGCCTTCTATTGGTCACCTTCATTGATGTGGACATTGTTGTATCCCCATCTGATGTTGAACTTGGTGAACATCTTGGCCTCTTTGAGTTTGTCAATGAGGTCAGAGATAAGGGGGAGGGGATATGCATCCTGAACAGTGTGTTCATTGAGATATCTATAGTCTTGGCAGGGGCAGAGTCTACTGTCCTTCTTCTTGATGAAGAAGAGAGATGCTTGGGGAGATTTTGACAGGCAAATCTTTCCAGAGCAAAGGTTTTTATTGATAAAGTCATCTGCAGCTGCCCATTCAGTGGGGGACAAGGGGTATAACTTTCCAATCTTTGGGATGAAGGTCTCTTTGAGATTGATGGTGTGGTCATAGGGTTAGGAAAGGGTACATTGTTAGAGCCTGTTCTTCTCCACTCTGCTCCAGTCAGTTGGAGGTGTGGATAGAAGGTCGAGGGGGACGAGAGTGGTTGGATGTGTCTGGAAGGCCAGAAATGTTGAAAGTGTTGAGGATGTTGGTCTCAGCGATGTGGGGTGGCATGTTGTACCCCTGTGCGCTCTCAGTCCTCTGAGGTCAGAGGTTGGACAGAGGAGGATGGAGATGTTGGAGACAGAATCCAACAGAGGTGGACTGAAGAGAGAAGTGGAGAAGATAGTGTTATGATTCTATCCATTCCCCCTATCTTTTCTTTCTTATGACTCATCCCTTTGGCTTATCTCTTATCTCTGACTCATGATGACTTATTATAACTCATTATGACTCTTCTTGACTTCCTGTGACTCATCATGACTCCACAGTTACCCTGTTTGTACACACACAGCTCGGTCTGTGCGCAATCCCTACACATATATCAACCTAGCCACAAGTACTACGTACTCTAAGCTAGTCTTACTTGAATCTAGCCTCTTTCCTCAGAATCCCTGGGCCTTCCCTGGCAACACTCAGAAACCCCTAGGAGTAGCTTTGCCCTCTCCTTGAAGCGGTCCCATCAAACCCTCGAACCCATGAATGGCTTCTCAAGTCTATGCTCGTTGCTACTTTCACCAAGCATAACAAAAGACTAGCTTTCTCCTCAGGCCTACTATTCAATAGTGCCTTTCCCACCATGACACCATTACCGACAGAAACCCCTTTGACTCCACTCACCGCTGGTGGCAAGCTGCTACCCCAGAACAAGAACCCCAGTCAGAACCTGAAGAGGAAACTCATACCCCTCAGGAAAACACCAACCCCTTTGACAACCTCACACTCCCCATTCTCTTGCTTACACCTGAAGCAAGTAATGTCACCATGTTAGCCCAGCAGCTCTCCCAGCAACTGAGCTTACCCCAAGAACCTACTCTCATGCCACCCTGAACACCATCCCCAACCCCTGTTGTCCCTCCCCCCATGTCTTCATCCACTCATGTCACTGAGCTCAGGCTCAACACTCCCAAAGTCTTCAATGGCTCCTCCTCCCGTGCAGAATTCTGGATGAACACAGTATGGACTTATCTCCTGATCAACGAAAAGTTATACAATGATGACAACAAGTGGATCGGGTTTACCCTTTCCTTCATGACTGAAGGAACAGCCAAAAGTTGGGCTGCAGTCAAAACCAAAGTGGCCCTCAATTCCAACACTTTCGGGTCCTTTCAAGACTTTCTCAAAGAATTCAATGAGACATTCCAGAACTCGCAAGTAGAGGCAGAAGCCACCACCTGGCTAACTAATACCCATGTCTGCTTGAACGATTACTTACCCAAGTACATAGCTGAGTTCAAACTCAAGGTTATGGAGGCCAAACTGGACACTACAGCCAACGCCCCCACTATCATCCACTACCTCTGTGCCAGAATCCCATCTTGGCTTTCAGACTGCATCTATGTCCTGGATATCATCCCCACAACCCCTGATAGCTGGTACAAGAAAATTGACCAGTTCCTCTTCCAGAAACGTTTCACAGCCACTGTAGCCAAACAACATTCCATGAGAACCCAAGTGGTCTTCTCACCCTCTGTTACCCCAAAGACAACCACCACAGCCAAAGATCCCAATGCCATGGATGTAGACCGCCTAACCAAGTTAACCAACAAAGAGTGGGAACATTTCCGAAAGGAGGGATGCTGCTTCAGATGCAGACAAAAAGGGCATATGGCGTGAGAATGCCCAAAGAGTAACAACACCAACCCACACCCCAACCCTTTTCATACCCAGAAGGTAGCCGTAGTGGAAGGGTCAGCCTCTATAGAAGAAGTTGAGGAAGACTCCACCATCAGGAGGCTGGGACAGGAAGCCTTCGGACAGGATTTTTGAAATGAGGGCCTGCATTGATGCCAGCTCCCTCTACAACCATTCATAGTGTTCCCAAGAAACAAAATTCCTTGTACCTACCCATTAAATTGATTGTTTCCCCTCTCACTATGAAAGCTGTCGACACTACCACCATCCTCAATTCTGGCGTCCAAATCAATTGCATTGACTGGGACTTCACTAAACGACATGACATCCCTATCCAACCTGTGGCTAAACCATTCCTTATTAAAAACACTGACTCAACCACTAATTCCACATGTTGATATGAAGCAGTCCTCTATACCCAGATTGGCGGCATTACCCAACATATTGCATTCTATGTCATCAATGAAGGATGTGAAAACATTATCCTCGGTTATCCTTGGCTCCATGCCACAGAACCTACCATTGACTGGAAAGTGGGAAGGGTCATAATTCCCCTCCAATGAGACCAATCCTCTCTCCTTGACCAAATTCACTGCAATCACCAGAACATTTACTTGACCAAAAACACATGGTCAACACCCCTTCCCTCTTCCATAAATCCTCACAAGGAAACCACCCTTCCAGCAGAAGAACTCTCCAGTTTCCATCATTACAACAAAACCGAAAATGCTGATGCCTTTATGGTCCATGCCCATGACTGATACATTATCAACCACATTGCGAATGCTCAGGTAATGGCTCAAATCAACAAACTCACTTTATCCACCAAGTTGGCCATTCAAGCCAAGCTTGCAAAACCAAAGAAAACACTCCCTTAGGAGTATATGAATTTGCTGAAGTTTTTAGCAAAGAAGCCATAGATCATGTACTCCCTTTGTGCCCCTATGATCATGCCATAAATCTCAAGGAATCCTTTATCCCAAAAATCAGGAAGCTATACCCCCTTTCCCCTGCTAAATGCCAAGTGGCTGATACCTTCATCGATGACAACCTTGCCTCTGGGAAGATTCGACCATCCAAATCCCCTCAGACATCTCCTTTCTTCTTTGTTAAGAAAAAGGATGGTGGTCTTTGCCCTTGCCAAGATTATAGGTATCTCAATGAACATACCATTCAAGACACCTACCCTCTTCCCCTCATCTCTGACTTCATCGACAAACTCAAAGAGGCCAAAATGTTCACGAAGTTTGATGTTCAATGGGGGTATAACAATGTCTGTATCAAGGAAGGAGACCAGTGGAAGGCAGCCTTCATCACCCATCAAGGGCTGTTCGAGCCCACTGTCATGTTTTTTTGGCATGACCAACTCCCCCCCCACTTTCCAGTGATTTATGATGGACACATTTCATGACATGATTGCTGAAGGATGGCTCATCATCTATATAGATGATCTTCTAATCTACTCTGATGACGACCCCCTTATCCACCAAGCATGCATCAAACGAGTTCTTCAATGGATGGTTGACTCCAACCTCTACCTCAAACTGGAAAAGTGCACCTTCCACATCCAAGAGGTTGATTATCTCAGCCTGGTCATCAAGCCTGGTTCCCTCGCCATGAACCCCATCAAGGTCACTGGCATTGCAGATTGGCCTACACCTCAGAAGGTCAAGGACATTTGATCATTCCTCAGTTTTGCAAATTTCTACTGCCACTTCATTCCCCACTACTCTGACATCACACACCCTCTTCTTGACCTCACTAAGAAAAACCAACCCTGGGCCTGGACCCCCTCATGTCAACAAGCTTTCTCTGCTCTTAAAGACATCTTCACTGTCCAGCCTGTCCTTCACCTCCCTGACCTCACCACCCCCTTTGCCATCTTCACTGACGCCTCCAAGTACACCTCTGGAGCTGTTCTTCTGCGACAGGATGCCAACCATGACTGGCGACTGTGTGCTTACCTATCACAGATGTTTGGCCCTGCTGAATGCAATTATGACATCTACAATCGGGAACTGTTAGCAGTGATGTATGCCCTGGATACTTGGTGACATTACCTCCTGGGTCATGCTCACCCCATACAGGTTTTCACCGATCACCAAAACCTGACCTACTTCCAGCAGCCCCAAAAACTTAATCGCTACCAGGCTCATTGGCTCCTGGAGCTCTCCAGCTTTGATCTCCAGCTCTCCCATGTCCCTGGAGCACATCTCTCTGCCCTGGATGCCCTTTCTTGTCATCCTGATCACATTCCCCTTGAGGACTCTGACAATGAGGATCTCACACTTCTCCTCCCATCCCTTTTCATGAACCTCATCGATGCTGACTTGTCTTCCAAGGTTGCGGCATCCTCCTCCTCTGACCCCCTTGTCCTTGATGCCCTCCATGCCCTTCCTGGTGAACTCCCTGCCAAATTCCACTCCTGACTCTCTGACTGGCAGTTTGACACCAGCATCCTCACCTTTCAAGGTCATGTTTATATTCCTGCCAACACCGATCTCCGCCGATCTGTCATCTTCCGCCACCATGACCACCCCACTGCAGGTCACCCTGACATCCTCAAAATTTGTCAACTTGTCACCTCAGAATTCTGGTGGCCTGGCCTCCTTTGTCTGCCAGTTTGTCACCAGCTGCACTGTTTGCCAGCAACACAAGACCAATACCCACCCTATACATCCCCCACTGTCCCCTATTCGCTCCACCGCCACCTGCCCATTCCAGCAGGTGTCCTGTGATCTTGTCACTGACCTCCTTATTTCCCACGGTTTTGAATCTTTATTGGTCATGGTCGACCATGGCCTTACTAAGGGGGTAATTCTCTGCCCTACTAAGAAAACTATAGACACCACAGGAATTGCTACCCTCTTTTTCACTTCTGTATACAAACAGTTTGGCATTTATGACAAAATCATATCAGATGGAGGACCACAATTCGCCTCCTCCTTTGCCAAAGAACTTGCCAAACTCCTTGGATATGAACTTGCCCTCTCCACCACCTACCACTCCCAAACCGATGGCGAAACTGAACAGGTTAATCAAGAGGTTGAAACATACCTCCATATCTTCTGCAATGCCAACCCGGCAGCCTGGACCGAATACATCACTCTTGCCGAGTTCACACATAATCACTGCCCCCACTCTGTCACCAACCAATCCCCCTTCTATCTCATGATGGGATACAAACCCCAACCCTTCCCTACATTAATCTCCAAAACTTCCATTCCTGCAGTAGAATCACAGCTCAAGCTTCTTACTACGGCACAAGAGGAAGCCCTTGCAGCTCACCAGCTTGCTTGTCAGACGATGAAAGCACACAACTGGAAGGTTTTCAAACCCTTCAAAGCTGGAGACAGAGTTTGGCTAGAAGGACAGAACCTAAAACGCTCCCTACCCAACCCTAAATTTGCTGCCAAGCGAGAAGGACCTTTCACAGCCACCACTGTACTTTCCCCCATCACCTACAAACTCTGCCTTCCCCAAGCATGGAAGATACACAACATGTTCCATGCTTCCCTTCTCTCCCCTTATCTCGAGAACCCCGTCCATGGGCAGAACTACCCTACACCACCACCTGACCTCATAGACAACAAGGAACGCTATGAAGTTGAGAAGATCCTTGGGCATAAAGGCACTCCTTCTCACTGATGATATCTTGTCTGGTGGAAGGGTTACTCCACAGAGGAAGACTCATAGCTTCCCAAAAAGGAATTTGCTCACATCAAGGAAGTCCTCCAGGACTATAAAGACTCTCTCTATCGACAACAACCTCCCAGTTCCACCTGAACGACCACCACCATCACCACCATGGGTGCCTCCCACATCCCCACTGCCACTCTCCCCTTCGTCGCCAACAGAGCACAAATCTATGGTCTGTCCCCCATTGCCAATGCCCTCCTTGATGCCACACTCCTTGACTCTTGCCTCATCACCACCCTTGACCACATCATCAACTCTACCTCCTCTCTTGGTTTCCTCCAGGAAACCTATACCCACCACATGGCAATGTGCAATACTATCATCGCCCTCTCTGACTTCACCCCCACTAACCCAGCCATCCAAGCTCACCTCCTTCTCCGCCAACATTCAGACCTTCACCTCCATAACACCCTCCTTGCTGCCATGAGCCAATTAGGCCTGGGAGGAGCTATTGATCATATCAATGAAACACTCCACTCCTTTGGGAATGAAAGCCCCACTCTCCCCCCTACCATCACATTTGCAGACCCCATTTCCCCAGATTCTCGAAATGCAGCCCAAGATGACACCCCCATCACCAACTCCCATGAGTGATATTGGCAAGCTTGCTTATATTGCCACCACCTCAGCCATAACAAACTCTACTGCAAATGCTATACTTGCTCCAGCTGTTCCATCACTGCCCCGGGCCACACCCTTGCCAATTGTATGGGCCCCTGTTGCAGCCCCCATTCTCCTGTCCTCTCAGACATGGACAACTCCTCATGCTGGGCTACACCCTCTCCCCCCCCTTGCTTCCATCCTTACCAACACAAATTACACTCCCAGGGGACATCCCCTCATCCACAATCCGTCTCCCCACTGTTCTCCCCAGTTGCCACCCCTGACTTATTCACCCCAGACTCTACCCCAAGTGAGTTCTCTCCCACCACCACTCTTGACTCCCATGTCACCATAGTGCAGTTCACTCCTGACCAACCCTGCTATGATCCCATGGACCTGTGGGTCACCATGATGCAATACATGGGTTTCAATATCAATCAATGGACCTGTCCTATGGGAATGCTGGAATGGCCCACCATTGTGTTTGTGCTCCAAACCCATAAGTGGGGTAATTCTCCAGACCCTGATGTGGATCCCCTCACTGTTGACTTTCACACCCTCAACCATGGGTTATGCTTCTTCACTGACTATGACCTCTATAACCGAGACCGCTTTTGAAGTCTGGGGACTTCAGAGATAATACGGGGGTAATGTTACAATTCTATCCATTCCCCCTATCTTTTCTTTCTTATGACTCATCCCTTTGGCTTATCTCTTATCTCTGACTCATGATGACTTATCGTAACTCATTATGACTCTTCTTTACTTCCTGTGACTCATCATGACTCCATGGTTACCCTGTTTGTACATGCACAGCTTGGTCTGTGTGCAATCCCTACATATATATCAACCTAGCCACAAGTACCATGTACTCTAAGCTAGTCTTACTCAAATCTAGCCTCTTTCCTCAGAATCCCTGGGCCTTCCCTGGCAACACTCAGAAACCCCTAGGAGTAGCTTTGCCCTCTCCTTGAAGTGGTCCCATTGAACCCTCGAACTCACGAACAGCTTCTCGAGTCTATGCTCATTGCTACCCACACCAAGCATAACAGATAGCTGGAATTGATATTCAGACTGAGTGTTATAGGAGGTAGGTACAGAGTATATATATGGAGTCCAAGGCAGATTAGTAATGGAGGCTGTAACAGAATGAGTAAGTTAGAGATGGAAGGGAAACTACCCCAGAGCTGTGCTTCTGGATAGGAGAATACTGGAGCTGTGCTCATGTAGGGAACACAGCTCCAGGTGAAGTCTAAGTGCAGAACTAACTAAATGGAGATACAAGACAAGATGTACACAGGGGGTCGGAAATGGAGTCAGAGATATACATAGGAGTTGGAATAGGGGTATCGGATCAGAGGAAGGGGCAGAGGATCAGAAGTAGGGGTTGGACTGACACAGGATGTGATATACATGATCTGTGGCTTCCTTGTTGAAGACCTTGGTGAATTCAGAGTATTTGGGGGGAAGGGTTTTCTTGGGTTTTGCCAATTCAGCTTGAATGGCAAGTTCAGTAGAGAGGGTGAGCTTGTTTATCTGTGCCATGACCTGGGCATTGGTGAAGCAGGACCCACAGCATTGGATCCAGTTAATGATATAACAGTCATGGGCATGGATGGTGAAGTCATTCTCATCTTCTGTGTGGTTGTAGTGATGGAAACCATAGAGTTCCTTGGCTTGGAGAGTGGTTTCCTTTCTAGGGTTAACAGGAGAAATGGTGGGTTCTGACCATGTGTGCTTGGTCAGGTATATGGTGCATTGGACTTGGTGGGCCTTGTCAAAGAGGAGGGATTGGTCTTTGTTTAAAGGAATGATTACCCAGCTGGCCTTCCAGTCGACAGTGGGTTTGGGGGCGCAAAGCCAGGGGTATCCTAGGATGATATTCTCCTTCCTGCCATTGATGATGCAGAAGGCAATGCATTGGGTTACTCCACCAATGTGTGTGTAGAGGACAACCTCATTTCAGCATGTGGAGTTGGTCATGGAGTCAGTGTTTTTGATGAGGAATGGGGTTTTTACAAGTTGTATGGGGATGTTATTGCATTTGACAAAGTCCTAGTCAAAACAATTGATCTGGGCCCCAGAGTCAAGGATGGCAGTGGTGATGATGGTTTTCTTGGTGAGGGAGGAGATGATGAGTTCTATGGGGAGGTACAGGGAGTTCCATTCCTTGGGAATATTGTGAATGGTGGAGGAGGCTGATTTTATTTCAGGCTCTGGTTTTGAGGGGTACTGGTTAAAGGCTTCTTGTCCCAGCTTCTTGATTGTGGTGTGATTCTGGGTTATTGCCATCTTCTGAACACAGAAGGGGTTGGCAGAACATGAAGCTAAGGTAGTTTGTGAAGTCAGAGTGGTTTCCTCTGCCAATGTTATCTCTTCAGCTTTAAGAAGTTGGAAGGGGTTGGTGGGGTGTGCAGTGTGGTTCATGGGGTGTGTGACAATGTTCTTTCTGGAGTGGGGGATGATGGTGTAGCTCATGGGGCAGGTTCAGGACATGTGTCTCTTCTGCTAGCAGCAGAAGCAGTGCCCTTCCTTTCAGAGGTGTTCCCATTCAGTGTTGATGAGTTTCATGAGGTGTTGGACTGTCATGGTGTCATGGTTTTCAGTGGGGGTCTAGGTAGAGTTTGATGGTTTTGCCTAGGGTGGCAAGTCAAGGGATGTGGGGGGTTTTGGTGACATTGGTGGTTCAGTGGAGGAGGCACTACTAGATAGTAGGCCTAGAGTAAAGCTAGTCTTTTGTTATGCTTGGCATGGGTAGCAATGAGCATAGACTCAAGTAGCCCTTCAGGGATTCAGTAGTTTAGTGGTATCACACCAGGAGAGGACTAAGCTGCTCCTAGGAGTTCAGGGTAGGAGCCAAGAGGGCTCACTGGGTACAAGGTATGGCCATGGGAGGCCTGAGGAATGGCTGATAGAGGCCCAAGGTGGTGGCCTATAAAGGCCCAAGGGTTCAAGGAATGAGACTAATATTTGAGTAAGACTAGCTTGGGGTTACAGGATGTCTGTGGCTAGGTTTATATACTCTGAGGAATGGTGCACAGACCAAGCTATGTAAGTACAAAAAGGGAAGGTCATGAGTCACTGGGAATTCTATCCACTCTATTGTCTCTAGCACAGGTGTTGGCATTGCTACCATCTCTAGACTTTGTTCCAAGGAGCATTCTGACCTTCAGAAGTCTATTGGAGGCTGTCCATCAAAGCTTTCCTCTGTTGATGTTTGACATGCTGTTCATCTTATCTCAAGTAATAACCATCACCAATCAGCCTCTCCATCCTTGTATAGTCCACCATCACTTGAAAAAGGTTAGCATGAAAGCTGTAGTCAAGTCCAAACACCCTCTACTTTCTGCCAAACATCACAAGGCTTGGTTGGACTTTGCATATGCTCACAAGGATTGGACTCTAGAGGACTGGAAGCAAGTGTTATGGTCTGATGAAACCAAAATCAATCACCTTGGGTCAGATGGTTGCAAATGGGCATAGAAAAGGGCAGGAGAAGGGCTTAGTGACAGGTTAGTGGAGGGGACTCTAAAGTTTGGAGGGGTTTTTTTGATGATGTGGAGCTGTGTGACTGTCACATCCCATGTCAGTCCAACTCCTAATTCCGATCCTCTGCCCCTTCCTCCAATCTGATACCCCTATTCTGACTCCTGTATGTATTCTGACTCCTCTGTATATCTCTGACTCCATTTCTGACCCTTTATGTACTTCTCTTATCTCTGTTTAGTTAGTCCCACACTTAGACTTCACCTGCAGCTGTGTTCTCTATGCAAGCGTAGCTCTGGCATTCTCCTACCTGGAAGCACAGCTCCAGAGTAGTTTCCCTTCTGTCTCCATCTCTGTCATCTGTCTCTGTCATCCGTAGTACATAGCCTTGGACTCTGAAGTATATAAGCTCATACTTACCTCCTGTACTACTCAGTCTGAATATCAACCATAGCCATCTCCTCTACTTCCCTCCTCAGTCTTCCTTCATCAGATTCTGTCTCTGACATCTCCATCCTTCTCCATCCAACCTTTGACCTCAGAGGACTGAGAGTGCACAAGGGTACAGCGTGCCACCCTACATTGCTGAGACCAACGTCCTTGACACCTCTGACCTTCCAGACTCCTTCCAGACTCCTCTCGTCCCTCTCAACCTTCCGTCCACACCTCTGACTGACCAGAGCAGAGCAGAGAAGAATGTGCTCTAACAGTATATTCAGACTACCACTTGCACACCTCTCACATTCTTATTCACATGGCTCATCACAGCTCTTACAGGATGAACTCCCAGACTCCTTACTCTTCCAAACAATGTCAGTCCCTCCTCTCTCACAGTAGTCCATCCTGCACATCCATAGATTCAGATGAGGAAGGATGATTCATCTTATTCACCTGATGTTGCCCAGTCTCTGTCCTCATGGAACCTGCACCTCTGACACCTGTCACTAGTTGCCATGGTGGCTCCATGCACCCTCTGCCTGGCACTCCGCCAGCTCCATTCCTTTTGTCCTCCATTCCCTGCTCCCCCATCTCTGAGCTGCCATCCAACAGCATCCTGGCACTTATCAATGTGATCCATGTGCTGGCACACTCTAGAGCCAGCTCCGGGTGCAGCTCCACTTCTGCTCCTTTCCACACTTGAGTCCATCAACCTGACCAGTTCAATGGCTCAACCTTCCATGCACTCCACACCTTCCTAGTGCAGTGCAAACTCAATTTTCAGGATCAACCTCAGGTCTTCTGCTCCAACCACACCAAAGTCACATTTGTGCAGTCCTACCTTTCGGGTTCTGCCCTCAAATGGTTCAAGCCTGATCTCCTGACCTCTGACCTACACTCCTTGTCTCGTCCACTCTGGATGGATGACTACTCCAAGTTCATCCAAGAACTCCATGACAACTTCAGTCTGCACAACTCCATCAAAGATGTGGAACATGACCTTGCCTGCCTGACCATGTCTGACGGTCAGTGCATCAACAAATATGTCATAGAGTTCAATCGATTGGCAAGTCAGCTTGACAGCTATGGTGACAGTGCCCTCTGGCACAGGTTCTATTCTGGTCTCCCAGACCATCTCAAGGATGAGATATCCTGCCAAGGCAAGCCTGCCACCCTCTGAAACCTCCACTATCTGGCACAGTCCATCAATGCCAGATATTTGGAGCGTCAATCAGAGCTTGTGCACCAAGGCACTTCCTCCAACCCATCCAACTCCTCCACCTCTGTCACCATGCTCTCCACCTCTGTGCCCTCTGCCTCCAACTTGCAGACCTCTGGGTCTTCCTCTCCAGACCGTGCCCCTCACTCTTGATGGAGTTCTGGTCTTTCCTCCACCTCCCTTTCCTCTGAGTCTGAGTCTGACTCCTCCTCCAATCCTCCTTCACCCTCCGATGCTTCCTCTCCCATCATTTCTGATAATGATGAGGATTTCCCCATCACCAGTGACAATGACCTCTCAGAGGATCCCAACTCCCCTGACTCGGACTCTTCTGACTCTGAGCATTCTGACTCCCCAGTTGATGAGGATGAGGATGACACCTAGTGCATCTTCTTTCCCCATTCCCACCTCCTGTTTCTGGCTTGCATTGCTGCCAGTTCCAGTTCCATTTCTGTTCCCCTCAGACACATCCTGTCCCTTTCCATCCCCTCAGCCCTCCATACCCCTATCTCCAGTTCCGACCTCCTTTCCAACTCCACTCTACAACTCCCTGCTTGATGTAGCACCAGATATTTCTCTGAACTCCCTCCATTTTCAGGCTTGTCACCTCTGCTGGGTCCCTCTGGCACCTGTGAACTTGGGACTTGACTCACCTGCTGTGATCCATTGATTGACAGGTATTGGGTCATATAATCCAAGCACTTGTGTTATGGCTGCCAATACAGTGGCTAAAAAAAGTGTCCCAATGTTTGGCTATTTTGGAAAGACTTGACATTTGTAGGAGAACCAAAAGGCATTAGCTCTAGCCCTTGCTGGGTCATTAATAGCCCTAACCCCTGCCTTGAAATGGAGCCCTTA